>CAUJCB010000539.1:0-23388 GCA_963082715.1 Harpalus rubripes
GGGGATGAGGTTTTCCACTTAAACTTTCAGAACATTCTTTAACTATATGTAAAAATTCAAAACTGTTTTTAATATAGTTGTATTTATATCTTTTAAACGAGACATCTTCTTTGTCATTAAAATATTTTCAATTTCTTGATACGTGTCGTTAACACATTTTAACGTCGTATAGAGTGAATTCCATCGTTTGCTGATATCCTGTTTTAAACTTACTGACAAACGACTGTTTAAGCCAGAATGCTTAAAATAGGTATTTTTTACTTCAGAAATGGTTACTAATAATTCTTCGAATCAAATGATGAACTAACAAATTTAATTATGGCACGACCAAGAAATTCTTGTATACGCATTAAACGCGTTGATTATATTTGCTCCATTAACTGTCTATAGTAAATTTTCACAAAATTTCTTCGGTTTTTGACGCAGAAACATATTCAGATATATCCAAAACGTGAGCTTTAATATTGGCACCAGTTTTTTTTATCATTTATCTCAGAAGTATGTAGAACAAAGCATCGTTAATAAAATTATCATTAATATCAAAAAACTTCTTTCTTTATACTGATCTGTCCATATATCAGTGGTAAATGCTATCGGAACATTATTTAATATTTGTTATTACATATTGTATTTCTTTTATCTTCATAGGCATGGTTGATCACATTACAGTTCTTCTACTACTTAAAATTTCCGTGATATTTTGTTTTCCGTACGATGTTTCTATATGTATTAACATTTGAGTCATTTTTTTAAAACCTTTGCCTTCAGTTACATCTAGCAGACGCATATCTATACTTATAAAAAAAGTTGCAAATTTTGCAATTATTTTTAACTCTATCAAGAATTTTTTTAAGAAAACTTTTCTTTGAAGTCACAGTTTGAAGAAGTGAAGTGCAT
The DNA here is from genome assembly GCA_963082715.1 of Harpalus rubripes. Lineage (NCBI taxonomy): Eukaryota > Metazoa > Arthropoda > Insecta > Coleoptera > Carabidae > Harpalus > Harpalus rubripes. Next base: position 898 of record CAUJCB010000539.1, read on the forward strand.
TTATGACGTAACAAGCTGGCAGTGCCCGTTTTACTCTTACAGTGTAATAGCGATTTACAATTAATACATTGTAAATAGTCCTGAATAGTATCTTTGTAAGAAACAATAAAAAACTTCTTCCAAATATCACTTTTATGACTCTTCTTGTTTGAAAATGTAAAGAACCGTTTCTCTTCATTGTCCTTCAGTTTTATTTCTAATTCATGTTTTTCTAATATCGAACTAGATATAGAAGAATTACCTTCATATTTATTGCTGTCCATTATGGTTACAAAGTTTGTTTAAAAAGAAAACACCTCACAAGCAAACGATAAGTAATCTACTTATAATTTGCTCTCTACTCTACATCTGCAAATCTAGCGCTTACATTGCATGCGCTTCCTGCATGCAGGTTCGAACAAGCAACGCACATAGGTAAAGGTGGATACACACGTATCTGCAAACTTGACAAGCATACATGATTGATCTTTTTGTACAAGCACGAAAAATTTTTCTTCGACACCACACGATACAAGTAAGCTTGAACAAGTGCCAGTTTGCGTTTGAGCTTGTCTGCTTTTTTATTATTCACAAGAGAAAAATGCGAAAGAAGAAACGTAAAGAGTGGTTATTGAGAATAAAACCGTATTCTCATATAAATTTACTGAGTGAATTTAAGATATATCCGCGTGATTGGCATAATTATCTCAGAATGAATGAAGAAACTTCTATGAACCTTTTGGCATTCGTAACACCTTTAATTAAAAAGAAAGATATTAACACCGTTTACAGCTGGTTCGACTCACTGAGCGCGCTGACGACTACACAAGACGTTTACAATTCGGACCGTTTGTGGGCGTGCTTTCTTCTTTGACAGCGTTGTGTATATAACCTTTGCAAAATGATAATCAAGAAATACTTTTGATTGAAGAAGTTTCCATTATTTTTGAGAGCGATGATGATGATAGTGAAATGTTGAGTGAATCTTCATCCTCCTCTTCAAACAGTGACGATGACGATGATGAAAGAAACTTGTATGTTGCTCTTATCCGGGGAAATAGGAGAGGTGTATTGGAGAGAAGACCACGCATAGAAAATTATGTAGAAATAACAATTCCTAGGTACTCTGGTGAAGAATTTAAATCACATTTCAGGTACGAGAAATACAATTTATTTTATATCTGTTTCCGGAAACATTTGAATTCATTCTTGGACTAATAGGACCTGCTATTTCTACCACTAAATCAGTGAGCGGAAGGAAACCAATAGATGCTAAGAAACAACTTCTTTTAACGCTGTAGGTAATGGCAACTCCAAACTCGTACAGGTAAATTGGAAAGATTAAATGTTCAGATGATGTGCCTAATGGGCAGTTAATACTTTTCTGGAAAATATTACCAACTAATCATGCTACCTTTATATTATAGATCCATTGGTGAAAAATTTAATGTAGGCAAGGCAACAGCCATAAGAAGCGTGACAAGAGTGTCATATGCTCTTCATTGCTTAGCTCCCCACTTCATACAGGGGCCATCAGGAGAGAGAATAGTACAAGTAATGACAGATTTTGAACGGTATAGTTCATTCCCTCAAGTTATTGAAGCCATTGATGGAACACACATCAAAATCAATGATCCAAAAGAGGATGCCGAATCATACATTAACCGCAAAGGATGACATTCTATCCAAGTTCAGGTAATATCGGTATATGAATTTTGGTGCTCAACATATTGTTAAAAAGGTAGTGAATAGTGCATTATTAGAATAAAAAATTGTGTTGCATATTAATCGAAAAGTGCAGTTCTTCGAAACTACCATCTCAAATTAGGATCAAGTGCTCTAGTTTCATCTAAATTTGTGTTTTTTATTCTGCAGTTCATAAGGCTCAAATTTGCAAATCTTTTATTTTCATACGTTAGTGTGATTGGATACGAAAGTTTCATTAATAAACAACTACTCAGACGGGTCAATCACCTGCAGTAAGTCAGATAATTATTTTTATATTGTAATTGATAACATCTCAATATTCGTCATGGTCAACTCTTGTGCGAAGTGTGGTGGAGTTGTGAACAGGCACAACCCAGGCGCGGACTGTGCTGGGAGGTGCATGAAATCCTATCACTACAGCTGGTCAACTATTACTGCTGTTGAAAGAAATGCCCTGGCATCTCTTCCAAATTTAAAATGGACATGCGATTCTTGCCGAGAGCCAGCTTCAATTCAAACGTCAGATGCTAAACAGTATACACTGAATGATATTATGAATAGTATAAATGAGCTTAAGACATCTGTTCAATTTTGCTCAAACAAAATCGATGATTTTGAATTGAAGCTAAAATCATTCACTGATAAAATTAATGTCATAGATCAACTTCAAACAGACTGCGCCATTTTGAAATCTAAGGTTGCAGATTTGGAGCAGCGCTCAAGATCTAATAACATAGAAATTGTCGGTATCCCGGAAAAACCAAATGAAAACCTAATAAAAATTTTAAACACTATAGGCCAAAAAGTACAATGTCCTGTTGAAGAAAATGATCTGGATGCAATTCATCGGGTTTCCCCGATAAATTCTAATAAAAACAAACCTAAAAACATCATCGTACGTTTTGTGTCTAGAATTAAACGTGATAACTTCATTGCGAGTGCACGAAAAATAAAAGACATTAATACAAAACAATTGAGCTTCACGGAAAATAATCAAGTTTTCATTAATGATCATCTGAGTCCTCAAAACAAAATTCTGTTAGGAAATGCGAAAGATAAAGCCAGGAAACTTAATTATAAATTTGTTTGGGTGAAATCTGCAAGAATATATGTACGTAAGTGTGAAACATCGCCTATCTTAATAATAAATAATGAAACCGACCTACATAAAATTAAATGATTTGTTTTAATAATAACTTAACCATATAATTTTCGGTAAATTCATCATGGACCTTAACATTTATTATCAGAACTTCAGAGGTATTAAAACTAAATTAAATAATATTTATAATAATTTAGCACTTAATTCTTATGACATAGTGATATTTAGTGAAACTTGGTTAAATGATTCAATTTTAAATTCTGAAATTTGCAACGTGAATCAGTATTTGGTGTACAGGCGCGATAGAAATGACTCTCGAACTCAAGGTGGTGGTGTAATGATACTTGTTAGAAAATCCTTAAAATGTAAAGTGCAACCATCATGGTTTTCATCATGTGAGGACATATGGGTGACTATCATTTTTGAAAATATTAAATTACATTTATGTGCGGTATATATCCCCCCAGCAACTTCTTCAAATTTATATATTGAACACTTTCAGAAACTGCAAGACATCTGTTTGAGTGAGTGCAATGACTTTATATTAAGTGTTGGTGACTACAATCTTCCTAATATTCAGTGGTCCCCCTATCTCAATTACTTCGAACCATCAACAGTAAAATGTGACGATATTCATAATGAACTTTTAAATACAATAAATTTTTCTAACTTATGTCAATACAATGGAATATTGAACTCACACAATAAGATACTTGATCTTGTTCTGAGCAATAATAATTGTCAAGTTGGTCTGAGTAATTCTCCTATATCAAATATCGATCCATATCATCCGCCGCTTGATATATATATTACTATGAAAAATCATAAAAATCTAGAATTTAATAATGAATTTCGACCCAACTTTTATAAATGTAATTATGAGGAATTGATTTATAAAATGTCTGCAATCAACTGGAATGTTAAATTATGTTATAATGATGTGAATGAGAATTTGGATACATTTTACAATATACTGGACAGTTTAATAAATAATTTTGTACCATTTAAGCTAATCATACTGAATTCTCACCCAAAATGGTTTTCTAAATCTCTAATTAAAATGTTACGTGAAAAACAAAAATTTCATAAGAGATGGAAAAATTATGGGAGAATCTCAGACTATACTTCCTTTTCTTTGTTGCGTAACAGGGTTAAAATTAAACAGCAACAAGACTTCCGTTCTTTTATGCAAAATGTTGAAAATAATATTCACAAAGATCCCAAATATTTTTGGTCTTACTCTAAAACTATGCGTAAAAAGGGTGGGATTCCTAACACCATGGTTTATGGAAATGAGGAAGCTCTCGATGGTCATTCGGTCAGTAATCTTTTTGCTGATTATTTTAAAACTGTCTTTGTAAACAGTAATGATAAGAATAAGGCGAATGTTGTTGAAAGTCCTACAAATTTAGTTAATTTACATTCTATTCAGCTAAGTGAGGAAGAAATTTTTAATTACCTGTCAAATCTCAACACTAACAAAGGATGTGGCCCGGATCAAATCCCAAGTTCCTTCATTAAAACATGTGCCGCTTATCTAACGTCACCTTTGCAAATTCTGTTTAACCAATCTCTTAAGTCCGGTGTTTTTCCCGATAGGTGGAAACTGTCAAAGATTATACCTATTCACAAATCAGGGGATATTAATAACGTCACCAATTACAGACCAATATCAATTATTTCAACATTTGGTAAAATCTTTGAAGCCTTAGTGATTGAAAAAATAAAATCTGACTGTTACTCTATTCTTATTCCGGAACAACATGGATTTTGTGCAGGTAAATCTGTTTCAACTAATTTAATTCCTTTTATCACATTTCTAAGCGAAAACATGGACAATAGAACCCAAGTAGACGTTATTTACACTGATTTCTGCAAGGCATTTGATCGGGTACATCTTCCCACATTAATATGTAAATTAAAATCATTAGGATTTCATGGCTCCTTACTTCGATGGATAGAATCATACGTATCTAACAGATCTCAATTCGTATACTGCAACGGTTTTAAGTCTACTCTATTTCATGTTCTATCAGGTGTACCACAGGGCTCACACCTTGGCCCTTTACTATTTCTTTTATTTATCAATGATATATACAAATGTTTCAAGAATTGTCATTTTGTTTTGTATGCAGACGATTTGAAAATTTATAAATCTATAAGAAATATTGAAGACTGTAATAAATTTCAAGAGGACTTAAACCGCTTGCATGAATACTGTAAAGAAAATCATTTATCACTTAATATATCCAAATGCTACATCATGAATTTCACTAGAAATCGCCATAAGATAAATTGTAATTATAAAATTGATAATGTCGCATTGGAAAATAAATCAGTAATTAGAGATCTTGGAATTAACTTTGAACCTACATTGGCTTTCGGGTATCACTGCAACAAAATAGTTAAAGATTCCTATAAAGTACTTGGATTCATCTTACGTCACAGCAAACATTTTGAAAACCCAAAGTCTCTAATTTACTTATTCAATAGTATTGTAAGATCAAAGTTAGAATATGCTTCCATTATATGGAACCCGCTTTACAATAATAGCATTAATCTATTAGAAAATATTCAAAAAAAAATTTGTTAGACTGTTATGTATTAAATTTAATGTCAACATTCAAGGTTATTCTGAGAGATTGCAATATTTCGATATTGTACCACTCAGAAATAGACGATTAATAAATGATATGATCTTTTTATACAAAACTGTAAATAACATGTATGACACATTAAATATACTATGCCTGATTAACTTTCACATACCAAGTAGAAATACTAGACAACAATGTTTATTTCATACACAACAGTCTAACACAAACATTTCAATGCATTCTGTAATCAACAGAATTATTAATTCATACAATTCAATGTTTAGTCATATAGACATATTTCACCTTTCTTTTTCGCAATTCAAAACTGCCGTTGTAAAAGAACTCTCATAGATATGCACAATAATTCATTATTTTTCTCGTTACTTTTCTATGTTTATGTTGTATCACCATAATTATTCTGTGTGATTGATAAAATTTTGTATTTGTATAAGTATTTGTATTGTTCGTGAGAATCTGTTATTGGTCAGCCGACTGTTGGTTCTCCTTGTACGGAAAATAAATAAATAAAATAAATAAATAAATAAATAAATTTGTGTTTTCAATCTTCGGTTTTGTAGGAACTTGCAATCACTGCATTTTGTGTTTCAGGCTGTTTGCACATATAATTTGCTGTTTACAAGTGTATTCGCTGGTAATGCAGGATGTGTTCACGATGCGCGTGTATTCAGGCTTTCGCCACTCCAGCAATATATTGAAAGGCCAGAAATTTTCTTTCCTGAAGATTCTCATATTATTGGAGATGCAGCGTATGGAATACACCCCAATGTTATGGTGCCTTTCAAAGATAATGGGCATCTAAATGCAAGGCAGAAGAATTTTAATTTTTGTTTTTCATCTGCCAGGATGTCAATTGAAAGAGCTTTTGCATTGTGGAAGAGCCGATGGTGCAGTATTCTTGACTGTTTGCCCATGGTTACATTGGAAAAAAATCCAGAATACTTGCTTGCAGCCTGTTTTGCATAATATTTGCATCCTGCGAGGGGACATGTCTCCCTTTGAAGAAATATTAAGAGTAAATAGAAGAGGCAGATTAATTTTAAACAAGAGAATTGAAGGTGATGCCAAACGACAGAGAATTATGAATAATTTGATATTGAGAAACAATTGATTGTGTACGTATATGTATACATATCGAGGGTCGGATCGACATTATTTACGAAAATGAATTTGTACACAGAAATATTTAATTATTTGAATCGTTCACGATTCTGAATGCATCAATAATAACTGTAAAAACTAATCGTACATACGCCCCTTTGTTATGAAGCCTTCGATATAACCATTTGATAATGAGAAACAATAATTGTCTATGTATACATGGAATAAGTAATAAAACTTATAAGTATTTTAATTTTTACTTTTATTTATGAGACAAATAAATATATGAATTCACACCAATTCGTATACCTACATATAAACCCATCTTACTCATGGAACAATAATTTTCCGCCATAAGTCAAATCATGCAACAGTTATCTTTCGTCACACACTCCTATCCAAATTGTTTTGCCTCGTCCATTCACACGTGTCCTATTCTTTGGACTTTCCCTTCAACACAACTATTTACACACAGGATGGCATGATTAATACGTTCATTCCTCAACATCCAAATCTACAAACTCATTTACCTATTCCAGGTTCCTTCATCCACAAACGTCAAAAAATCATTTCCATCATACACTACCACCTTGCATTTATCAACATTAAACATTAGATTCATACTTCGTCCAACGTCATTTATTCTACCATTCATTCCATCCAACATATTCCGCAGCAACCCATTCCATTTTTTACTTTTTTACATAAACAACCAAGGAGACACACAACATTATAGAATCGATAGGAAATGGAATAAAAAATATTATTTCTTTTAGGAACGGTTATATAATAGAATATATTCTAAATAAACGTATACTTATACAAAAAAATAAATAAAAACTCTGCAAATAAATAAGATAAACAAAATTTTTTAAAAAAGTACAAACATTACATTATTTTTTTGATAATGCTTGGCACAAATCTTTTAACATCTGCATTTTCTCATTATGTTGGCGTTCTTTTATTTCCAATTATTTATTAAATCTTTCTTCTTTTTTTCTTTATTTTGATTTCTCCGGCGCTCTTTTTCTACCATCTGTGTTTGCCGCTGCTCCTTTGTTTCAACCATATATCTTTCCAATTGCTCTTCAAATTTTCGTTTCTGTTTTGGGGTTTTTTCCTCTACTGGAGCAGGTGGCGTGGGTCCTTGTTCAGAGGCCAACGCCTTTGGTTGCGCCCACCCCGTTGACCCAAATATTTCGCTCATTCTCTGCAAGGAACATTGTTAATTAGTACGAATAAAAATTCAGTATATTCCAATCATCTGCATGAATTATAAATGTACTTACATCAAAGTAGGGCCACGTTATCCGGTCATTTCCCGACGTATTATTATGGTCTAATATTTTTTTATGTGTCTTCTTTAGACCATTTAATTTTGACTGGCACTGGCTGCCGTTCATTGAAAAACTTTTGTTTATATTACGCATTCTCATTGCAATTTCTTCCCATATTTTTTTTATGTCGTTTAACTCCATTATTAAATTCTTCTTAATGTTCCTCAAACACAGTGAGGAGAAGCTGCACACATGGTGTACTCCAAATAAATACCGATGAAGAATTTTCTTTGCAAACATATATACCATTAGGTTTAGGAAATCCAGAAAAAAACATATTTATAAAAATGCAACGACGACACTTACCATTGTCTTCAAAAGGTTGTATTTGAGCTGGTGGGTCCTCCTGTACAGATGTGCAGGATGTAGGTGCTTGCAACGTTGATGTCTGCTCACTCACTAGGTGTTGCAAATAAGCATTGTCTGAAAATTGAGATAGTTAATATACAATGCAACTTTTAACAGCCGGGGTTAGTAAATAATTCACGACTATTGAATTAACAAAAAACATTACCGCATGCATGGTGATTCACATAACATTACGAGCCTGGCAAAGTTTAAATGCTTTAAAAACGAACTAGTTAATTTTTTATATCTAGATTTTGTGGAATTTTATGTGGATCACCGTGTATATATAACCTAACAAAACAATGTTTATTTTTACTTACCTCTGGATGCTCTTTCAATTTGCTCATTAGTCAATTTCACTGTTATAAATTCATTTGTTTCTTCTACAAATACACTTACATCTGTAGTCATTTTGTTGCGGTTTGTGTTGACAGGTTACATACGACGCCAGCTGACAGCTGATGCTTACAGTGCCTATGCTCTTGACTAGGGATGAAAGTATTGGTGGTAGGTATCGATAATTTATATCGGAATCAGTATCGATGTGTAGTATCGTTACCACGTCAAATATTTATTTATTTATTTGTTAATCACTCAACAGGAACAGATGTTCCCAATTACAGAGGATTATTGACAAAAATAAAGAAAAATACAGTGTAGTTACAAGAAAACTTTGAAATAATGAAGTGACAATATTATAAATAGAAATAACTCAATTTAATTAATATCGAAAACAAGTATCCATACTAGAAAGTATCGGTATCGGTAACAAAATTCCTAAATGCTAAATGCATAGGTTTAAAAGTATAAATAATTACAGAAACGCAGTAAATAATTTATTAAAACCAGTCTCCCTTTTTACATTCTCCTAAAAATAGCATCTTTTCCATTTTTTCCCCAATAGCCTATTCATTTTCTGGCAGACAGTCGCGCCTGCTTTGTAAAATAATCGTTCAGCTGGCACCTATGTTGCAACAATTGTAAAATGAATTCTTGCCTGCCTATACAACAAAGGAAATACAAATTTCATTTCTTCCCAGTATTTCAGCGGATCTGAATTAAAAGGGGCAATCGGACTATCCAGATAAATTGAAACCTCATCTTATATATTAGAATTACTTCTACGACTTGATTTTTCTTTTTTGCTGTGAGCAAGCAATTTATGGTGGCTCCAAAAATCATAAGTTTCTTGATGTTTACGTTCGGATTGTTGGGAAGGTACTGATTCACCCTCGGTCTCGGAGCCGGAATCACTACTAGAAGATGTGTTTATAATAAGGCTCTTCCTTAAGCATGAAATTGCATTAGCGCAGGCGTTGGCATCTTGAAAATGCAAATTACGAAATCTCGGATCCAACAGTGTAGCAATAGCCAATTGCTGAACTAGTTCGACTTGCCCAAATCTATTCTTAATTTCTTCAAGTTAAACATTTTTGGCAGTAGCAGTAATTTCATCAGAAGTAACACTCGCCGTTGCCGTTACCTGATCCTTCAGGCAGCTAATCATAGGTATTATCTTCGAAATAATTAAATAATTTTCGTCAGAAGACTCCCTAGTAACAAATTCTAACGGTTTTAATAAAATGACTAGTTGCTTTATGGTTTCAAGCTCTCCAGCTGTAGCGATGGGAGGACCTTTGGGATCATTCAAAAGAACTTGGCTGACTATACTTGCCATGTCAATAAATCGATCCAACGTATAGTATGCAGAATTCCACCTCGTTTTTACATCTAATACAAGTTTTTTAATATTTCCTTCGGAAATACTTGTGTTTCTTTGGATTTCCCGAATTTTGTCGCTGACAATTAAACTTTTTTTTGCCCATTTAACAATATTACGTACTTTAGATATAATAGGAACAACATCTGTGTTATTTATAACAGTTTCTGCAATCAAGTGAATGGTGTGGGCGGAACATCGCAAATGTCTATTTTTGCCAAAGCCCTTATTTACAGCTTTGACTATATTACTACCATTATCCGTGACAACAGCTACAATTTTATTTTGATCTATGTTTCAAGAGGCAAGAATATCAAGAAGATTCTGACAAATAGCATCTCCAGTATGACATTCGCTGAGTTCTCTTGTCGCGATACACACTGACTCGAAGGATAAATTTAAAAGGCACATAAACAATTTGCTAGTAAACAAATATGCAATGCTAAACTATTGCTTTTTTACCTTGAATAAAATGAAGGGTCACTCCAAGAAAACTCCTCGCCGTCATCATTTCGCTCCACACGTCAGTCAAGTAATACAGAAGTGTGAAATCTTTTGAAACTAAACGATAAATATGAGCCAAAACTTCATATTTTTTGTCCAGCCGCTTTTTTAATGTTGTTGTTGATGGTACTTTATACGATAGAACAATTTCTTTCATTAGCCGCTTAAACCCCACACCATTCACAATATTGAACGGGCGTCGATCTTTGCATATAAAATATAATAAGCAATTTGTAATTATATTATGACGCGCTCCTCCCTCTGAAATGAAACACGCATATCCATTAATTTCGCAAGAAACAGAATGCTTATAATTTTAATTTGATTTTAACGGACAAATTAATTATAATTAAAATAATATTTACCTGAATAAGAACCAATATTTTTAAATGCTTCTATTATTGGTTGTTTTAAGCCTATGCCCCTAAATCTATTCGAATCTACAGCTGTGACTGAAGTAGAGCTAGGGTTGCTAGGCTGGCTGAGGCTGGGGCTAGGGGTAACAATAAGTATTAGTTTGCTAGAGCTAGATTCTGCTGAGATTTCTGTAATATTGGACGAATCACTTGCACTTGCACATATAAATCCAGATGTAGAAGTAGAACCAGAAATATTACCATTACCATCGGGCTTTTGTTGTGAGCGTGATTTGCTACAACAGGAGAGCGATAAAACGGCAATACTTATATATTAATTACGTACAATTAGAAATATACTTACATATTTGTTTGTTGATCCATAGAAGATGACACATTCGTATTTGGATGTTGTCTTAAGTGTTTTGCAAGATTGGACGTGTTTCCGCACGACATTATAAAGAAAAAACAGAACAAGTATATTCAATTATTATCAAAATCAAAACATGTATGACACGAGACACGACACGGATTAATTTGACAGGTTTAGATATTTATTTTCTGTGCGAGTGCGAAGTGAGACGCGACACGCGACGCCCAACCCCCGACCCGAGCCTAGCGTCCTAGCGAGCAACTTTAACGACCGAGTATAAAATATCAACTATCAAAAATCAGATGTCACTGTTATCGGTATTACTGCATTTGTAAATTTAGTAGTGTTCTGCTTCCACCGATACCGATACCTTCATACAAATACCGATACAAGTAAAAATATCGAAACAAAGTATCGAGTACTAAAATACTTGGTATTGCAAAGAAAGTATCGATACTTTACTGGTATCGGTAGTATCGCAACATCCCTATATACAGGAAAGGCAGACTAAATACAAATGCGGACGCATTGAGTCGCACTACCCCTGAAACAAACGACAAAATTCAAAATTACCCAGAACAACTAGAACCACAATCCCCTTTAGCACAATATCAACAATATCTGACGACTAAAATAACTAATACACCCACAAACAATAACATACTAGAAGTAGAAGGTGACTTATTTGACGCTACACCAGATAACAACCTAGCGCACTGTATCAGTAAAGATCTACATATGGAAAAAGGAATTGCCAAACAATTTAAAAATATATTCGGGAATGCAGAAAAATTAAAAAATCAAAATCCCCAACTCCTTTCATTAGTCTATTTGAAAACTAAATTCAGATACATTATTTATTTAATTACAAAGGAATACTATTGTGAATAACCCACCATACAAGATGTATTTTACACACTTCTGAACTTAAAATCATTTTACATTAAAAATAATATAAAAAATCTCTGTATACCCAAAATTGGTTGTGGACATGACAAATTAAAATGGATACACGTTAAACCAATGCTACAGCATATCTTTACTAAATGTAAACGATTTAAACAACAAAGGAAACTACCCTGATAATAAAAATGACTCAAACGATATAGAAGGCTTCAAACGGGAAAAAACTTAAAATGAATTTTCAAAATAAATCACATTTTTCTGTGTTTTTAACGCCTGGCGCATCTGTCGATGCAACCTTCAGTGCATTTAGTTTTACCGTAAAATAAGCAGGTAGATTTTTATTGCTTATAGCCGTTAGCTGGGGCTGTATACAAATAAAAGGCTTTCTGAAGTATTTGAATTTAAACATGCAACTGCTAATACTTACTGTCTTGGCCATGTCGATTTTTCTGTATCTACAATATGCATATTCGTGTTTATAGAATTACAAATAAAAAAGTTGTATATTTATTTTAAAAAAAAGATATTATTAGATGTAGGTTTCCTATATATAATGATTATAAAAATCATCGAATAAATACATAGAATAAGTAAATGACATAAATATTTAATTATTTCGTACAAAGTTTTAACGAATTTCATACAATAAACAAAGGAAAAATTATAAAACTTAGATACTTGACATATCATTTATTTATCGTAATACATATAGAGTACCTAATATGTGCAAATAACTATTACAGCATCCAAGTTTTTACGCATTGTACATATTATTTATGTCTAAGAACATTATTAATTTAATGAATCAAGTTCAAAAAATCTCTCTAATTGGTAATCCTCTGCTGTACCGTGAATCTATTATTTCTGGTAAGAGTGAAATGAAATAAAAGTCTTTAATCTTTCCAAAAATTTTATTATTCCAGAATTCGTCGTCTTTATATATTTGTTAGATGAACATATCCTTTTCTGTCCATACGACAAAATGACATATTTTCTCTTAGATATATGTAACTGTGCTTGTATTTGGTACATATAGTTGTCATTCTCTTTCAACTTTAATTCGTTATTACTAATACTTAAAAATTTAATTATTTTGGCTTCAACTGCATCTCGAATTGTCATACTTCTTGCGCTGTACAGACACTTCACTTCGCATAATTCATCATTTCCTATTAGACCGTCTGGGGAGGCGCCTAAAAACGGAAATTCATCGTCTATGAATAACCCGCTCTTTTCTATTTTTGTATTTATTCGAACTTCAAGTTGTTCAATTGCCTGATGTTCATTATTCAAGCCATGTCTCATTGCTTTTGTGGATACTGATGAATCATACAATATTGTTTTCACAATATTTGCCGTCGATGTCCCTTTTCGTTTTTTGCAAATGCGACCAAAATATGATGCAGTTACACGTTTTCGTCTTTCTTCTTTCCAGACTTGTTCCGTGAATTGCCCAACAGTACTATCAAAAATTAATTTCGGGTTTGCATTTTTTATAGTTCCCAGGAAGATATTTTTCGCAGCCTCATATTCTTCTGCATTCATATCTTGTGCTGGATTTTCTGCTTGAGGACCGTAATCGTTATCCGGGAGATAGGAACAGAACTTATTTTTTTTATTGTACCCTTTCATTCGCCTTCTTCTCAGTCTTCTCCTAATTTTTTCATTATGTCTCATTGTATATTTTCCTATTTTTTTAACTCCAAGGGATGAACTTAATTTTTCAAAATATTCTTCTTTCGAATTTAATGATACCACTGCCATATTACATCTACTTTCGTAAGAATTTTTGAGCGAGTAATTGTTCCTTTTTCCACCTACAAATTTACATACTATGGAATTATATAATTCTACGGGATTATTTGTTTCATTTTATATTAGGCTATCAGATTTATTTGCAACATTTTGGGCTGCTTCTAATATCTTTGAAAATATGTTCACTGGTATTGCAGGAACTAAATTTGAGTCCGTTGTCTGATCTTTCTTGCAGAAGTACCCTCTTTCCTGACATTTTGTATGATCTCCAAATATATGCCGAGGTCCATTTTTTATATCTTTGCTGAGTTCAATAATTTTTTCGTATTTGGAAATGTCTTGTTGCTGTCTGAATTTGATGGCTTTCACCACTCCTCCATAAAATCTTAATAAATTTCTTTTTAAATGCTGTCGTACCTCTTTATGGTTATTCATGATTTCTTTTAATTTGTTCAGGTACAAGCGCAGAATATGGTTTTTGCATCCAATTTTCTTTATTAATAAATGCGGTCCATATGGCATACTGTCTATTATTTTTCGGTAAACACTGCTGTCACCATCTCCAATTATTTTATTGTATTTTATGTTGTGTGTTTCGACGCTACTTTTGAAACCTTCTAATATTATTGCACTTTCCATAGCAGTAGAAAGTCCCTTCCAATTTTTAAAACAAATATGATCCATATTTTCTTCATTATTTCTTTGTTGTCTAACACAAGTAAAACAATACTTGTTTTTGACGCCCATATATAAAACTTTATTTGTCCTCACTCCTATAATGCAAGCAACACCAGACAACGCATTGTAATTTGATTTATAGGACCTCTTACTCCACGCCCCATCAACAATTACAGAAATTAGAGGTATGCCATCACCATCTACGTTACCCTCTTCAATTGCTAGTTGGTATTCTTCTTCGCCTGCTTTTTTCATTTCTTCATATGCCAAATGCTTCATATCATGATAAATATTGTTGTGATATTTAATAAAAGTTTTATCTGACATACAGGGTATATCTAAAATTCCACAAATTTCTGCTAATTGCGAATAACCTCCGCCTGTTGACATCATTGACTGACAATTTATTGACACCTGTTTCGGTGTTTTCTTCGGAAAATACCGTATCTTCTTTTCCACAAACATTGCATTTGAATAGGAAACTAGTTTGTAATCCATAGCGTTTTTCCGATATTAAATTTATATCGTAAAAGGAACAATCGAACCCACTATGTTTTATAGATTTTAATGCATTTAAAAAATACATTAAATCTATTATTCGTCTTCCAGTTACTTCAACTTCTTCACATGGTTTATTTTCTACTTGAATATCATAAAGATCTTCTAGTTGCTCTTCAATATTATCTGTAAACAAGTATAAAACAAATAATTAAAATTTATTACTGAATAAGTGAATACTAATTAATAATAAATATGTATATGGGATGGGTATCGAAAATTAAATCATCACTCATGATTTCCCAAAATAATTCGTTTCGTAGCAACACAATATATTCAATAATTTTAAACACACTCGTGGTATTATATGATCATATCCATAATAAAATATGGTACATTAAAGTTTTGATTTTTTTATAATCGTGTGTGTTAATTTATTGGAAATTACTATTCGCAATACATAAATACGAATGTAAGTTACGTTGCATTTTAAAATGGACATTTAATACATTGCTGTCATTTTTTGACAGTAGTACTGTGTAACCATGGAAGTGATTGGCCATATGTTGCATGTTAAAATAAATTTCCGGTATCTGGCAGATAATTTCCAGATCCAGACCTATATCTGGAGGTGAAAATACCTGCTTATTAACCTACTAGTTTCTTAAATTATTAGATTTAAAATCTTGTAAGAAAATTGAACTAAAGAAGCAAATGGCCTTACTTGAAGAGGTGTCTTCTATAACTTCCATATCGGAGTAGGATCCACTTCCTGGATTTGAACTTTCCGAAATTGATGACCGAGCATTATTCTCCCTATTACTGAAAATGATAATGATAATAAATAAAATGCTATATTAAAAAAAATGCTATATCTAAATAATTCAAGCAGCCGGCACGTAATCAACAAAAGATGAATAAAAGTAACTAAATGTGTGACGTCATGTCCTGGTACGTTTAGGTTCGTGAATCGTAATATAAAAATTATGGTACAAATCGCCTCTAGTTTTTTTAAGAGACAATTTTACATAAAAATTATAATTATCAGCTTGCGAAATGTTACTTCCAATTTATAATTGATATATTCATTATGACTTACTGTACTAGCATCATACGTCTCCACTTCAACAAATCACGTTTGGATAACTGCTTCTTCACTGCAGAACTCATATTTATCACTATTATAGATAATAAATAGACTCGAAACAAACACAGCAGAAATAAAACAATTAACTCTAGTTCACAAAATGTTCCGAATTTATATGGTTTGCATAATCGTTGCTAAGAATTCCAAATTCCAATGTTCAAGGAATATATCTATTCTGGCATTTAAGGTATAATTTGGAAAACGATAAATTTGTTAAAAGTAGGGATTATACTCGGGATTATATGTACAGCCTATTGACTTGGCATTATTTATTCCGTTAGAAAACAGTACACTGTGATTATCCGAATAATTTTAGTGGTATTATTTCTAACATTCTAGAAGCAATTAAATTCAGTACAATCCTTTACTAGTACATTACTTTTTTGAAGTCAGAAAGAAGAAATTAATAATTGCATCTGTTAATAGATAGATGTAGACATCGAGTATATAAGAATAAAGAAACCTATTTCTTTTTGTAACATGCATTTTTGTGACATGTTGCATGAATAGAATTTTACTGTTTCCAGCGACCATAAACCGACCCGTACATGATTTATGAAACATCGTTAGCCTTGAGTGGGCTGACATATTTCACTAAATTTTGGCAACACTATATTTTTCTATGATTTGAGGGATGTATAACATCTTGGCGCAAAAACGATTTTCTTATCTAGTCCGGAACGCTCTTAAACACATGGAACAATTTAACAAAGAATTAGAAACTACAAAACGCTTACAACCAGACAGCCAATCCTTAATTGTAGAGACAGGTGGCGACACTGACAATGACGACGAAACCCCTAGCGAAAGTGATATAACAATTCATAGTAGGCATACCGATTGTGGAATGCCCAGTGAATTACGGAA
Organism: Harpalus rubripes; assembly: GCA_963082715.1. Classification (NCBI taxonomy): domain Eukaryota; kingdom Metazoa; phylum Arthropoda; class Insecta; order Coleoptera; family Carabidae; genus Harpalus; species Harpalus rubripes. Next base: position 17,891 of record CAUJCB010000539.1, read on the forward strand.
AAAATCAAATAATTATTTCAGAAGTAGAACACAGTCCTAAAAGGACAATAATTCAAAAACTATATGGAACCAAAAAACAAAGATTTCTGGTAGAAATTTCGAAAAACAATTTTGAAAAAGAAATATTTAATTTTATTAAAGAATTTATAGTACCTAAGATAAAATACCATATCTATTTTAAAAGTGACCTACACGAAAATTTTAGTTTAGTTTTACAAAATTATTTCAAAAATTCAGAAATTAATATAATCAAATGTTCACAATTCCTTACTGACGTAACAGACGAAGATGAAAGAATAAAAATTATTCGTAATTACCATGAGGGAAAAACAAATCACCAAGGTACAGACGACACTGAAGCTCGTATCAAACAAATTTACTATTGGCCTAACTACGTAAATCCGTACAAACCTATATAAATCTATGCGAAATATGTCAATTAACAAAGTACGATAGGAATCCACTCAAGTTAAAATTAAACATTACACCTACCGCCTCAAAACCTTTCGAGATACTTCATATAGATAGCATAACACTTGAAAAAGCCAAATATCTCACAATAATCGACTCCTTTTCAAAATACGCACAGACCTATAAATTAAATTCGAGTCAAGGTATCGAAATTGCGAATAACTTAGTCAAATATTGCACCCATCACGGCATTCCCGGCCAAATAATTTCAGATAACGGATTAGAATTCAAAAACTCGATCGTCACAGAATTGTTAGCTCTGCACAAAATTCAAATACATTTTATAAGTTCACAACACCTTGAATCAAATGGAATTATTTAATGTTTCCATTCTACCTTGATAGAACATATTAGGTTATTTAATAACCAAGAAATTTATAAAAAGGAACCCATCGAAATAAAAGTAAATTATGCTCTTCTAGCATATAACCAAACAATACATTCCGTAACAAAATTAAAACCAGCAGAAATTATATCAGGCAACCTAGAAACTCAATCTCCCCTTAAAATAGACATAGACAAACAACTAATAAACAATTACGTAGAAAATAATAAAAACATAACCAAACTTTTATACGAGTCAATTAAAAATAAAATAGACGACAATAAAGAAAAAAATATCGGAAAGGTTAAAGAAACAAGAGAAGAACTACCTGAAATCCCCTGCGAAGTTCATGTCAAAAATAGACAAAAACAAGCCAAAACAAAAAATAAATACAAATCTGAAAATTTAAGAACAATTAATAAAAAATTAAAAACGGCGAAACTAAAACCAACACACAGCAACACAGTAGAGAAAATTCATTTATCTAATATAAAATGTCCTAGAAAGAAATATTATCATTTCAAAATTCTTCCAGGTACCTCGCGGTCAGCAACGGATCAATTATCCAAAACATAACAGAAAATTTGGGAATACTTCCTATTAAACTGGGGCAGGCAAAACTTGAAAAAACTTCACATACATTCATCCACTATTATAAATTAAAGCCACTTATCCAGCAGTATAATAATTTAAATAAACAATATGACAATTTTAAAACAATTATTTTATTAAGTATTAATAATAAAATTGCAAACATTGGCTTTCATTCAACCGACTTAACAAAAAGAAATAAAAGGGGCCTAGTAGATGGATTAGGAAATGTTTTCAAATTCATATCAGGAAATTTGGGTGCCGAAGACGGTAAGCGATATAATAAAATCTTATCAGATTTGGAGCAAAACCAACATAAGACAGAAAATCAATTAAAACTATCCTATTCAGTTAATAATCAAATAATAAACAATTTCAATAGTACTCTGCAGGATATACAACATAATGAAAATTTGTTGCAATCAAAAGTATTACATTTAGCCAACCTTATAAATAAATGGCTTATCGATGACTACATTCGCTAGAGACATTTTTAATCAACTAATTATGCTTTATAATCCCATCCTGAACATATTACAAGATATAGAAAATTCCATAACATTTTGTAAATTGAGAACTCTTCATCCAAGTATAATTCAACCAGGTAAATTATTATTAGAAATTCGAAAAATTTCAGAGTACTATAAAACTCAGCTACTATTTGAATCTAAAACTCGAAAATATTTTAGAATACGAACAATTATTAAAAATTAACTGTAAAATTGAACCCTCACAAATTATCTATTTCATATCTATTCCTATTAACTTTGAAGCTAAATTCGATCTTTATCATTTAGTATCAACCCCAACAAAATATGGTTCAGAAATTGTTTCTATTATCCCAGAGTCAAAATATATTTTGCAATCAAACAAAGATATCATTCCTCTAAGCGACATGTGCATTCAGAGTAGAATATATCAGTGCCCAAATAAATTCAATGCCCACATCAACCCCGTCTGCGAGAAAGAAATCTTTAATAAACAGTATACAAGCCAATGCCACTATATCAGACTAGATATACAGGAAATCCACTTCGAATTACTGCCAGAGATAAACCAGTATTTAGCCATCTTTCCCAAGGAATAAAAACTCACCATCAATTGCCTCGAAAGATCCAGCATCGAGTCACTGACCGGTATCTACCTAATTAAAAGTGATACTAATTGTGAAATAATATTTAAAAAGCAAAAACTAATATTCCTCGATAAAACATATGGATCCCCTTTAATGCCGCCTAAATTAAGTTATAAACTAAAATTTAATAAAATCTCAAACTTCTCAATTAATCTATCGCCTCTCAAACTGAACGATATAACATTCAACCAAATAGCACCAATCCAGGACATCGAAACTTACGAGTACGTCCACATTCCCGACATTTGGACGAAAGTTCTCTACTCCGCAGCTATAATAATAATTACTTATCTAATAACTAAAAGGCTGCGAATACAAATACAAACCCGAAGTTCAGCGAAAAAGACTAAAGACATCGAAGTCCAACTTCCAGGGGGTGCTTCCTTTTAAGGGTGGAGGAGTTATAGTGCCACTTTATGCCGAATAGACATTATCCCGTTTCATACTTCTCATATTATGCTTAGCTTAGATTATCATGTACTCGTAATGTAGTTTTCCTCTTTGAGGAATTGCAGCATCTTAGTTAGTCTGTATTCAGAGCTTATATTGTAAACACATAAAAATAAGGTTTATAAGAATAAATAAACTTTTTAAAAAGCGACTTATATATAGTGCTACCCAAATAGAAAATAAATACAAAAGTTTTGAGAGAGGTTATAAAAATAAACTTCAACACAATAAGAAAACTGGACGAGACCTAGCTTCTTGCGCATACGAAAGGTAAATTTTGATTTTGTTAATTATTTATGGTAATATTTATATACGTATGTTTTTAGGGTATTCAATGATATTTTCATAGGCCCAGATAATATATTTTCTAAATATACGTTGGGAGCCAAAGGAGATGGTACAACTCAAGAAGACTTGCAAGAACAAGCAGAAATCATCCCTGAAAATACGAAAATTAAAGAAAATAATAATCTTCTTTCTGAAGACCCAGGTACATTACAAATAGATCCGAAAACACCAACAGAAATATTGGATTGTACTTCGAAAACACCAATAGAAATATTGGATTGTACTCCGAAAACACCTGTAGAAGTATTGGATTCCAATCCGAAAACAAATAAGTCTCTCGTCCGAGAACTTTCATTAATCAGACGAGAGAAAAAAGATTATGCAAGAAAATTAGAACTGCAAGAAGATAAATTAAAGGCTTATGATAAACGTACTGAAGTAATAAATGAAAAGAATTCATTACTGAGAGAGTTAATAGGTATTTTATCTAAAAAAGATTAGTGTACCTATATGTATATATATATATATATATATATATATATATATATATATATATATATATATATATATATATATATATACATATGTTTTGATTGTTTTTATTTTTTACAAATATACAAACTAATGATAATGATCAATATTTTGTTGCAACAATCTGCAAATAGCCTCTCTTTTCACTTTTCCTTCATTATCGGCATTATCTTCCGATCTTGCATCTTGATTTACATCGTTTAAATTAGTATTTACTTCTAGTAAATTAATTTCATCAATTTCGGCTAAAATGTGAAGAATACAACAAGCTCTTATGAAATGGCATAATTTTTTTATGCCTTTCAACTTACAATAATACAACTGCCTAATGGGTCGATTCTGTTCACATCTGTAAACCTTACAGATCTGTAAATTTATAAATTATGAAAAAATCGCAATGAAAGCTAGACCTCTTATGCATAATTTTATATTATTCAACAAAAATACATGTGTTTTTGTTAGGTTTTTACAGATTTACAGATCTGCAAGACTTGCAGAAGTGAACAGAATCTACCCATAAATCTTTGTTTTAAAATGCCAAAACTATGTTCGACATTTACTCTACAGGAACTATGAATCTTATTATATTGTTTTTGTTCTATGGTTAAATGGCCATTGTCCCAAAATGGAGTTAAAATTGCTGACGTGCATGGATAGGCAGAATCACCCAAAATATGGTACTCTAAAAAGTAAACAATATAACACTAAATTTTTAAATTGTAATTGTGTATTACCATTTTTAATATTTAACAATTTCTGAAGAACTGGAGAATTTTTATAAACACGACTATCGTGGCAAGATCCTGGGAAACCAATAAACACGCCAATGATTTTTTTTAGTTTCATCACATAATTGTTTTTTCTATCGATGTAAACATCCTTATTTTTTCCTGGGGGATCAATAATAATTTTAGTGCCGTCAATTGCATCTAAAAATGAAATATTTTGAGTAGAACAAGTTTAACTACAATATGAATTACTTACCAATAATACCAGGAACTTTCTTCTTGCCCAAAAAATATTGAGATGTTTCCATTTTTTTTTCGTCATCAGGCCAAATAATTAGTTCTTTCAATAATTAAACTTATTGTACACAATGACAGATCAAATCTATCAGCTAGATCTCGAAATGAAGTAGCTTCATGGCCGGCAAACCATAAAAAGACAGCAATGTGCTTTTCCGATTATATTACTTTGCTGCTGTCCAGTTTCATGAATTCCTCACTTAACTTAAATTTGTCTGCCAGGGTTTTAAATAATTGCTTATTTATGCGAAAATGACGAATAAATCCGTCATCAGTGTAACTGGATACCCTTCCTCAAAATTTTTTTTATACAATTCCGTTTTCTCCTCTTTGCATATTGTTCGACACAAATTTCATGTAAATCCTCGCTCTCTGACGAAGAACTTGTACATGAATCTTTTGACTCAGTGGATTCAAACAAAACTTCAACGATTTTTGATTTCATTCCTGATTTTCTAAAAAGAATTGTAGCGCTAATTTAGTTGCAAATTTCATAATAAATATTTCATTATATACTTGAACAATTCTCCGCTGTTGTGAAAATAGGTCAGGTCAGGATCAGCTGATCAGATAGCAATCATCACTACACTATTTCACACTGCACTGAAACGATTTTCAACGAACAAAGCTAATGAGAAGGGACTGCCAGCAATCTTTCAATAAATTTCTTGATTGCTTCTAT
>CAUJCB010000540.1:0-147500 GCA_963082715.1 Harpalus rubripes
GTAAATATTTATAAATAAAACAAATATTTTATACAGTTTTTTTCTTCACCATTTATTGGAATTCATATTCGTAAAGTCAGTATTACAACAAAAAATACTCTCTTGAAGAGTGATTTTTGAATATGAATTACATGACGAAATTCTGATTATAACAACAAAATTGTATTTGATTACAACAAAGAATATAACTGATTACAACAAAGCAACATAGGAAAAAAAAGAGAAAATTATTGATGCATTAGAAAAGTAACTGTTTCCTGGAAGGTACCTATAGTAAAATTAGTAAATATTTATAAATAAAACTAATATTTTATACAGTTTTTTTCTTCACCATTTATTGGAATTCATATTCGTAAAGTCAGTATTACAACAAAAAATACTCTCTTGAAGAGTGATTTTTTAATATGAATTACATGAAATTCTGATTATAACAACAAAATTGTATTTGATTACAACAAAGAATATAACTGATTACAACAAAGCAACATAGGAAAAAATAGAGAAAATTATTGATGCATTAGAAAAGTAACTGTTTCCTGGAAGGTACCTATAGTAAAATTAGTAAATATTTATAAATAAACAAATATTTTATACAGTTTTTTTCTTCACCATTTATTGGAATTCATATTCGTAAAGTCAGTATTACAACAAAAAATACTCTCTTGAAGAGTGATTTTTGAATATGAATTACATGACGAAATTCTGATTATAACAACAAAATTGTATTTGATTACAACAAAGAATATAACTGATTACAACAAAGCAACATAGGAAAAAATAGAGAAATTTATTGATGCATTAGAAAAGTAACTGTTCCCTGGAAGGTACCTATAGTAAAATTAGTAAATATTTATAAATAAAACTAATATTTTATACAGTTTTTTTCTTCACCATTTATTGGAATTCATATTCGTAAAGTCAGTATTACAACAAAAAATACTCTCTTGCAGAGTGATTTTTTAATATGAATTACATACCGAAATTCTGATTATAACAACAAAATTGTATTTGATTACAACAAAGAATATAACTGATTACAACAAAACAACATAGGAAAAAATAGAGAAAATTATTGATGCATTAGAAAAGTAATTGTTTCCTGGAAGGTACCTATAGTAAAATTAGTAAATATTTATAAATAAAACAAATATTTTATACAGTTTTTTTCTTCACCATTTATTGGAATTCATATTCGTAAAGTCAGTATTACAACAAAAAATACTCTCTTGAAGAGTGATTTTTTAATATGAATTACATGAAATCCTGATTATAACAACAAAATTGTATTTGATTACAACAAAGAATATAACTGATTACAACAAAGCAACATAGGAAAAAATAGAGAAAATTATTGATGCATTAGAAAAGTAACTGTTTCCTGGAAGGTACCTATAGTAAAATTAGTAAATATTTATAAATAAAACAAATATTTTATACAGTTTTTTTCTTCACCATTTATTGGAATTCATATTCGTATAGTCAGTATTACAACAAAAAATACTCTCTTGAAGAGTGATTTTTTAATATGAATCACATGACGAAATTCTGATTATAACAACAAAATTGTGTTTGATTACAACAAAGAATATAACTGATTACAACAAAGCAACATAGGAAAAAAAAGAGAAAATTATTGATGCATTAGAAAAGTAACTGTTTCCTGGAAGTCAGTATTACAACAAAAAATACTCTCTTGAAGAGTGATTTTTTAATATGAATTACATGACGAAATTCTGATTATAACAAAAAAATTGTATTTGATTACAACAAAGAATATAACTGATTACAACAAAGCAACATAGGAAAAAATAGAGAAAATTATTGATGCATTAGAAAAGTAACTGTTTCCTGGAAGGCACCTATAGTAAAATTAGTAAATATTTATAAATAAAACAAATATTTTATACAGTTTTTTTCTTCACCATTTATTGGAATTCATATTCGTAAAGTCAGTATTACAACAAAAAATACTCTCTTGAAGAGTGATTTTTGAATATGAATTACATGACGAAATTCTGATTATAACAACAAAATTGTATTTGATTACAACAAAGAATATAACTGATTACAACAAAGCAACATAGGAAAAAATACAGAAAATTATTGATGCATTAGAAAAGTAATTGTTTCCTGGAAGGTACCTATAGTAAAATTAGTAAATATTTATAAATAAAACAAATATTTTATACAGTTTTTTTCTGCACCATTTATTGGAATTCATATTCGTAAAGTCAGTGTTACAACAAAAAATACTCTCTTGAAGAGTGATTTTTGAATTTGAATTACATGACGAAATTCTGATTATAACAACAAAATTGTATTTGATTACAACAAAGAATATAACTGATTACAACAATGCAACATAGGAAAAAATACAGAAAATTATTGATGCATTAGAAAAGTAATTGTTTCCTGGAAGGTACCTATAGTAAAATTAGTAAATATTTATAAATAAAACAAATATTTTATACAGTTTTTTTCTTCACCATTTATTGGAATTCATATTCGTAAAGTCAGTATTACAACAAAAAATACTCTCTTGAAGAGTGATTTTTGAATATGAATTACATGACGAAATTCTGTTTATAACAACAAAATTGTATTTGATTACAACAAAGAATATAACTGATTACAAAAAAGCAACATAGGAAAAAAAGAGAAAATTATTGATGCATTAGAAAAGTAACTGTTTCCTGGAAGGTACCTATAGTAAAATTAGTAAATATTTATAAATAAAACAAATATTTTATACAGTTTTTTTCTTCACCATTTATTGGAATTCATATTCGTAAAGTCAGTATTACAACAAAAAATACTCTCTTGAAGAGTGATTTTTGAATATGAATTACATGACGAAATTCTGATTATAACAACAAAATTGTATTTGATTACAACAAAGAATATAACTGATTACAACAAAGCAACATAGGAAAAAATAGAGAAAATTATTGATGCATTAGAAAAGTAACTGTTTCCTGGAAGGAACCTATAGTAAAATTAGTAAATATTTATAAATAAAACTAATATTTTATACAGTTTTTTTCTTCACCATTTATTGGAATTCATATTTGTAAAGTCAGTATTACAACAAAAAATACTATCTAGAAGAGTGATTTTTGAATATGAATTACATGACGAAATTCTGATTATAACAACAAAATTGTATTTGATTACAACAAAGAATATAACTGTTTACAACAAAGCAACATAGGAAAAAAAGAGAAAATTATTGATGCATTAGAAAAGTAACTGTTTCCTGGAAGGTACCTATAGTAAAATTAGTAAATATTTATAAGTAAAACAAATATTTTATACAGTTTTTTTCTTCACCATTTATTGGAATTCATATTCGTAAAGTCAGTATTACAACAAAAAATACTCTCTTGAAGAGTGATTTTTGAATATGAATTACATGACGAAATTCTGATTATAACAACAAAATTGTATTTGATTACAACAAAGAATATAACTGATTACAACAAAGCAACATAGGAAAAAATAGAGAAAATTATTGATGCATTAGAAAAGTAACTGTTTCCTGGAAGGAACCTATAGTAAAATTAGTAAATATTTATAAATAAAACTAATATTTTATACAGTTTTTTTCTTCACCATTTATTGGAATTCATATTCGTAAAGTCAGTATTACAACAAAAATTACTATCTTGAAGAGTGATTTTTGAATATGAATTACATGACGAAATTCTGATTATAACAACAAAATTGTATTTGATTACAACAAAGAATATAACTGATTACAACAAAGCAACATAGGAAATTATAGAGAAATTTATTGATGCATTAGAAAAGTAACTGTTTCCTGGAAGGTACCTATAGTAAAATTAGTAAATATTTATAAATAAAACAAATATTTTATACAGTTTTTTTCTTCACCATTTATTGGAATTCATATTCGTAAAGTCAGTATTACAACAAAAAATACTCTCTTGAAGAGTGATTTTTGAATATGAATTACATGACGAAATTCTGATTATAACAACAAAATTGTATTTGATTACAACAAAGAATATAACTGATTACAACAAAGCAACATAGGAAAAAAAAGAGAAAATTATTGATGCATTAGAAAAGTAACTGTTTCCTGGAAGGTACCTATAGTAAAATTAGTAAATATTTATAAATAAAACTAATATTTTATACAGTTTTTTTCTTCACCATTTATTGGAATTCATATTCGTAAAGTCAGTATTACAACAAAAAATACTCTCTTGAAGAGTGATTTTTTAATATGAATTACATGAAATTCTGATTATAACAACAAAATTGTATTTGATTACAACAAAGAATATAACTGATTACAACAAAGCAACATAGGAAAAAATAGAGAAAATTATTGATGCATTAGAAAAGTAACTGTTTCCTGGAAGGTACCTATAGTAAAATTAGTAAATATTTATAAATAAAACAAATATTTTATACAGTTTTTTTCTTCACCATTTATTGGAATTCATATTCGTATAGTCAGTATTACAACAAAAAATACTCTCTTGAAGAGTGATTTTTTAATATGAATCACATGACGAAATTCTGATTATAACAACAAAATTGTGTTTGATTACAACAAAGAATATAACTGATTACAACAAAGCAACATAGGAAAAAAAAGAGAAAATTATTGATGCATTAGAAAAGTAACTGTTTCCTGGAAGGTACCTATAGTAAAATTAGTAAATATTTATAAATAAAACAAATATTTTATACAATTTTTTTCTTCACCATTTATTGGAATTCATATTCGTAAAGTCAGTATTACAACAAAAAATACTCTCTTGAAGAGTGATTTTTTAATATGAATTACATGACGAAATTCTGATTATAACAAAAAAATTGTATTTGATTACAACAAAGAATATAACTGATTACAACAAAGCAACATAGGAAAAAATAGAGAAAATTATTGATGCATTAGAAAAGTAACTGTTTCCTTGAAGGCACCTATAGTAAAATTAGTAAATATTTATAAATAAAACAAATATTTTATACAGTTTTTTTCTTCACCATTTATTGGAATTCATATTCGTAAAGTCAGTATTACAACAAAAAATACTCTCTTGAAGAGTGATTTTTGAATATGAATTACATGACGAAATTCTGATTATAACAACAAAATTGTATTTGATTACAACAAAGAATATAACTGATTACAACAAAGCAACATAGGAAAAAATACAGAAAATTATTGATGCATTAGAAAAGTAATTGTTTCCTGGAAGGTACCTATAGTAAAATTAGTAAATATTTATAAATAAAACAAATATTTTATACAGTTTTTTTCTGCACCATTTATTGGAATTCATATTCGTAAAGTCAGTGTTACAACAAAAAATACTCTCTTGAAGAGTGATTTTTGAATTTGAATTACATGACGAAATTCTGATTATAACAACAAAATTGTATTTGATTACAACAAAGAATATAACTGATTACAACAAAGCAACATAGGAAAAAATACAGAAAATTATTGATGCATTAGAAAAGTAATTGTTTCCTGGAAGGTACCTATAGTAAAATTAGTAAATATTTATAAATAAAACAAATATTTTATACAGTTTTTTTCTTCACCATTTATTGGAATTCATATTCGTAAAGTCAGTATTACAACAAAAAATACTCTCTTGAAGAGTGATTTTTGAATATGAATTACATGACGAAATTCTGTTTATAACAACAAAATTGTATTTGATTACAACAAAGAATATAACTGATTACAAAAAAGCAACATAGGAAAAAAAGAGAAAATTATTGATGCATTAGAAAAGTAACTGTTTCCTGGAAGGTACCTATAGTAAAATTAGTAAATATTTATAAATAAAACAAATATTTTATACAGTTTTTTTCTTCACCATTTATTGGAATTCATATTCGTAAAGTCAGTATTACAACAAAAAATACTCTCTTGAAGAGTGATTTTTGAATATGAATTACATGACGAAATTCTGATTATAACAACAAAATTGTATTTGATTACAACAAAGAATATAACTGATTACAACAAAGCAACATAGGAAAAAATAGAGAAAATTATTGATGCATTAGAAAAGTAACTGTTTCCTGGAAGGAACCTATAGTAAAATTAGTAAATATTTATAAATAAAACTAATATTTTATACAGTTTTTTTCTTCACCATTTATTGGAATTCATATTTGTAAAGTCAGTATTACAACAAAAAATACTATCTAGAAGAGTGATTTTTGAATATGAATTACATGACGAAATTCTGATTATAACAACAAAATTGTATTTGATTACAACAAAGAATATAACTGTTTACAACAAAGCAACATAGGAAAAAATAGAGAAAATTATTGATGCATTAGAAAAGTAACTGTTTCCTGGAAGGTACCTATAGTAAAATTAGTAAATATTTATAAGTAAAACAAATATTTTATACAGTTTTTTTCTTCACCATTTATTGGAATTCATATTCGTAAAGTCAGTATTACAACAAAAAATACTCTCTTGAAGAGTGATTTTTGAATATGAATTACATGACGAAATTCTGATTATAACAACAAAATTGTATTTGATTACAACAAAGAATATAACTGATTACAACAAAGCAACATAGGAAAAAATAGAGAAAATTATTGATGCATTAGAAAAGTAACTGTTTCCTGGAAGGAACCTATAGTAAAATTAGTAAATATTTATAAATAAAACTAATATTTTATATAGTTTTTTTCTTCACCATTTATTGGAATTCATATTCGTAAATTCAGTATTACAACAAAAATTACTATCTTGAAGAGTGATTTTTGAATATGAATTACATGACGAAATTCTGATTATAACAACAAAATTGTATTTGATTACAACAAAGAATATAACTGATTACAACAAAGCAACATAGGAAAATATAGAGAAATTTATTGATGCATTAGAAAAGTAACTGTTTCCTGGAAGGTACCTATAGTAAAATTAGTAAATATTTATAAATAAAACAAATATTTTATACAGTTTTTTTCTTCACCATTTATTGGAATTCATATTCGTAAAGTCAGTATTACAACAAAAAATACTCTCTTGAAGAGTGATTTTTGAATATGAATTACATGACGAAATTCTGATTATAACAACAAAATTGTATTTGATTACAACAAAGAATATAACTGATTACAACAAAGCAACATAGGAAAAAAAAGAGAAAATTATTGATGCATTAGAAAAGTAACTGTTTCCTGGAAGGTACCTATAGTAAAATTAGTAAATATTTATAAATAAAACTAATATTTTATACAGTTTTTTTCTTCACCATTTATTGGAATTCATATTCGTAAAGTCAGTATTACAACAAAAAATACTATCTTGAAGAGTGATTTTTGAATATGAATTACATGACGAAATTCTGATTATAACAACAAAATTGTATTTGATTACAACAAAGAATATAACTGATTACAACAAAGCAACTTAGGAAAATATAGAGAAATTTATTGATGCATTAGAAAAGTAACTGTTTCCTGGAAGGTACCTATAGTAAAATTAGTAAATATTTATAAGTAAAACAAATATTTTATACAGTTTTTTTCTTCACCATTTATTGGAATTCATATTCGTAAAGTCAGTATTACAACAAAAAATACTCTCTTGAAGAGTGATTTTTGAATATGAATTACATGACGAAATTCTGATTATAACAACAAAATTGTATTTGATTACAACAAAGAATATAACTGATTACAACAAAGCAACATAGGAAAAAATAGAGAAAATTATTGATGCATTAGAAAAGTAACTGTTTCCTGGAAGGAACCTATAGTAAAATTAGTAAATATTTATAAATAAAACTAATATTTTATACAGTTTTTTTCTTCACCATTTATTGGAATTCATATTCGTAAAGTCAGTATTACAACAAAAATTACTATCTTGAAGAGTGATTTTTGAATATGAATTACATGACGAAATTCTGATTATAACAACAAAATTGTATTTGATTACAACAAAGAATATAACTGATTACAACAAAGCAACATAGGAAAATATAGAGAAATTTATTGATGCATTAGAAAAGTAACTGTTTCCTGGAAGGTACCTATAGTAAAATTAGTAAATATTTATAAATAAAACAAATATTTTATACAGTTTTTTTCTTCACCATTTATTGGAATTCATATTCGTAAAGTCAGTATTACAACAAAAAATACTCTCTTGAAGAGTGATTTTTGAATATGAATTACATGACGAAATTCTGATTATAACAACAAAATTGTATTTGATTACAACAAAGAATATAACTGATTACAACAAAGCAACATAGGAAAAAAAAGAGAAAATTATTGATGCATTAGAAAAGTAACTGTTTCCTGGAAGGTACCTATAGTAAAATTAGTAAATATTTATAAATAAAACTAATATTTTATACAGTTTTTTTCTTCACCATTTATTGGAATTCATATTCGTAAAGTCAGTATTACAACAAAAAATACTATCTTGAAGAGTGATTTTTGAATATGAATTACATGACGAAATTCTGATTATAACAACAAAATTGTATTTGATTACAACAAAGAATATAACTGATTACAACAAAGCAACTTAGGAAAATATAGAGAAATTTATTGATGCATTAGAAAAGTAACTGTTTCCTGGAAGGTACCTATAGTAAAATTAGTAAATATTTATAAATAAAACAAATATTTTATACAGTTTTTTTCTTCACCATTTATTGGAATTCATATTCGTAAAGTCAGTATTACAACAAAAAATACTCTCTTGAAGAGTGATTTTTGAATATGAATTACATGACGAAATTCTGATTATAACAACAAAATTGTATTTGATTACAACAAAGAATATAACTGATTACAACAAAGCAACATAGGAAAAAATAGAGAAAATTATTGATGCATTAGAAAAGTAACTGTTTCCTGGAAGGAACCTATAGTAAAATTAGTAAATATTTATAAATAAAACTAATATTTTATACAGTTTTTTTCTTCACCATTTATTGGAATTCATATTTGTAAAGTCAGTATTACAACAAAAAATACTATCTAGAAGAGTGATTTTTGAATATGAATTACATGACGAAATTCTGATTATAACAACAAAATTGTATTTGATTACAACAAAGAATATCACTGTTTACAACAAAGCAACATAGGAAAAAATAGAGAAAATTATTGATGCATTAGAAAAGTAACTGTTTCCTGGAAGGTACCTATAGTAAAATTAGTAAATATTTATAAGTAAAACAAATATTTTATACAGTTTTTTTCTTCACCATTTATTGGAATTCATATTCGTAAAGTCAGTATTACAACAAAAAATACTCTCTTGAAGAGTGATTTTTGAATATGAATTACATGACGAAATTCTGATTATAACAACAAAATTGTATTTGATTACAACAAAGAATATAACTGATTACAACAAAGCAACATAGGAAAAAATAGAGAAAATTATTGATGCATTAGAAAAGTAACTGTTTCCTGGAAGGAACCTATAGTAAAATTAGTAAATATTTATAAATAAAACTAATATTTTATACAGTTTTTTTCTTCACCATTTATTGGAATTCATATTCGTAAAGTCAGTATTACAACAAAAATTACTATCTTGAAGAGTGATTTTTGAATATGAATTACATGACGAAATTCTGATTATAACAACAAAATTGTATTTGATTACAACAAAGAATATAACTGATTACAACAAAGCAACATAGGAAAATATAGAGAAATTTATTGATGCATTAGAAAAGTAACTGTTTCCTGGAAGGTACCTATAGTAAAATTAGTAAATATTTATAAATAAAACAAATATTTTATACAGTTTTTTTCTTCACCATTTATTGGAATTCATATTCGTAAAGTCAGTATTACAACAAAAAATACTCTCTTGAAGAGTGATTTTTGAATATGAATTACATGACGAAATTCTGATTATAACAACAAAATTGTATTTGATTACAACAAAGAATATAACTGATTACAACAAAGCAACATAGGAAAAAAAAGAGAAAATTATTGATGCATTAGAAAAGTAACTGTTTCCTGGAAGGTACCTATAGTAAAATTAGTAAATATTTATAAATAAAACTAATATTTTATACAGTTTTTTTCTTCACCATTTATTGGAATTCATATTCGTAAAGTCAGTATTACAACAAAAAATACTATCTTGAAGAGTGATTTTTGAATATGAATTACATGACGAAATTCTGATTATAACAACAAAATTGTATTTGATTACAACAAAGAATATAACTGATTACAACAAAGCAACTTAGGAAAATATAGAGAAATTTATTGATGCATTAGAAAAGTAACTGTTTCCTGGAAGGTACCTATAGTAAAATTAGTAAATATTTATAAATAAAACAAATATTTTATACAGTTTTTTTCTTCACCATTTATTGGAATTCATATTCGTAAAGTCAGTATTACAACAAAAAATACTCTCTTGAAGAGTGATTTTTGAATATGAATTACATGACGAAATTCTGATTATAACAACAAAATTGTATTTGATTACAACAAAGAATATAACTGATTACAACAAAGCAACATAGGAAAAAAAAGAGAAAATTATTGATGCATTAGAAAAGTAACTGTTTCCTGGAAGGTACCTATAGTAAAATTAGTAAATATTTATAAATAAAACTAATATTTTATACAGTTTTTTTCTTCACCATTTATTGGAATTCATATTCGTAAAGTCAGTATTACAACAAAAAATACTCTCTTGAAGAGTGATTTTTTAATATGAATTACATGAAATTCTGATTATAACAACAAAATTGTATTTGATTACAACAAAGAATATAACTGATTACAACAAAGCAACATAGGAAAAAATAGAGAAAATTATTGATGCATTAGAAAAGTAAATGTTTCCTGGAAGGTACCTATAGTAAAATAAGTAAATATTTATAAATAAACAAATATTTTATACAGTTTTTTTCTTCACCATTTATTGGAATTCATATTCGTAAAGTCAGTATTACAACAAAAAATACTCTCTTGAAGAGTGATTTTTGAATATGAATTACATGACGAAATTCTGATTATAACAACAAAATTGTATTTGATTACAACAAAGAATATAACTGATTACAACAAAGCAACATAGGAAAAAATAGAGAAATTTATTGATGCATTAGAAAAGTAACTGTTTCCTAGAAGGTACCTATAGTAAAATTAGTAAATATTTATAAATAAAACAAATATTTTATACAGTTTTTTTCTTCACCATTTATTGGAATTCATATTCGTAAAGTCAGTATTACAACAAAAAATACTCTCTTGAAGAGTGATTTTTTAATATGAATTACATGAAATTCTGATTATAACAACAAAATTGTATTTGATTACAACAAAGGATATAACTGATTACAACAAAGCAACATAGGAAAAAATAGAGAAATTTATTGATGCATTAGAAAAGTAACTGTTTCCTGGAAGGTACCTATAGTAAAATTAGTAAATATTTATAAATAAAACAAATATTTTATACAGTTTTTTTCTTCACCATTTATTGGAATTCATATTCGTAAAGTCAGTATTACAACAAAAAATACTCTCTTGAAGAGTGATTTTTTAATATGAATTACATGAAATTCTGATTATAACAACAAAATTGTATTTGATTACAACAAAGAATATAACTGATTACAACAAAGCAACATAGGAAAAAATAGAGAAAATTATTGATGCATTAGAAAAGTAACTGTTTCCTGGAAGGTACCTATAGTAAAATTAGTAAATATTTATAAATAAAACTAATATTTTATACAGTTTTTTTCTTCACCATTTATTGGAATTCATATTCGTAAAGTCAGTATTACAACAAAAAATACTCTCTTGAGGAGTGATTTTTTAATATGAATTACATGAAATTCTGATTATAACAACAAAATTGTATTTGATTACAACAAAGAATATAACTGATTACAGCAAAGCAACATAGGAAAAAATAGAGAAATTTATTGATGCATTTGAAAAGTAACTGTTTCCTGGAAGGTACCTATAGTAAAATTAGTAAATATTTATAAATAAAACAAATATTTTATACAGTTTTTTTCTTCACCATTTATTGGAATTCATATTCGTAAAGTCAGTATTACAACAAAAAATACTCTCTTGAAGAGTGATTTTTGAATATGAATTACATGACGAAATTCTGATTATAACAACAAAATTGTATTTGATTACAACAAAGAATATAACTGATTACAACAAAGCAACATAGGAAAAAATACAGAAAATTATTGATGCATTAGAAAAGTAACTGTTTCCTGGAAGGTACCTATAGTAAAATTAGTAAATATTTATAAATAAAACTAATATTTTATACAGTTTTTTTCTTCACCATTTATTGGAATTCATATTCGTAAAGTCAGTATTACAACAAAAAATACTCTCTTGAAGAGTGATTTTTTAATATGAATTACATGAAATTCTGATTATAACAACAAAATTGTATTTGATTACAACAAAGAATATAACTGATTACAACAAAGCAACATAGGAAAAAATAGAGAAAATTATTGATGCATTAGAAAAGTAACTGTTTCCTGGAAGGTACCTATAGTAAAATTAGTAAATATTTATAAATAAAACAAATATTTTATACAGTTTTTTTCTTCACCATTTATTGGAATTCATATTCGTAAAGTCAGTATTACAACAAAAAATACTCTCTTGAAGAGTGATTTTTGAATATGAATTACATGACGAAATTCTGATTATAACAACAAAATTGTATTTGATTACAACAAAGAATATAACTGATTACAACAAAGCAACATAGGAAAAAAAAGAGAAAATTATTGATGCATTAGAAAAGTAACTGTTCCCTGGAAGGTACCTATAGTAAAATTAGTAAATATTTATAAATAAAACTAATATTTTATACAGTTTTTTTCTTCACCATTTATTGGAATTCATATTCGTAAAGTCAGTATTACAACAAAAAATACTCTCTTGCAGAGTGATTTTTTAATATGAATTACATGCCGAAATTCTGATTATAACAACAAAATTGTATTTGATTACAACAAAGAATATAACTGATTACAACAAAACAACATAGGAAAAAATAGAGAAAATTATTGATGCATTAGAAAAGTAATTGTTTCCTGGAAGGTACCTATAGTAAAATTAGTAAATATTTATAAATAAAACAAATATTTTATACAGTTTTTTTCTTCACCATTTATTGGAATTCATATTCGTAAAGTCAGTATTACAACAAAAAATACTCTCTTGAAGAGTGATTTTTGAATATGAATTACATGACGAAATTCTGATTATAACAACAAAATTGTATTTGATTACAACAAAGAATATAACTGATTACAAAAAAGCAACATAGGAAAAAAAGAGAAAATTATTGATGCATTAGAAAAGTAACTGTTTCCTGGAAGGTACCTATAGTAAAATTTGTAAATATTTATAAATAAAACAAATATTTTATACAGTTTTTTTCTTCACCATTTATTGGAATTCATATTCGTAAAGTCAGTATTACAACAAAAAATACTCTCTTGAAGAGTGATTTTTGAATATGAATTACATGACGAAATTCTGATTATAACAACAAAATTGTATTTGATTACAACAAAGAATATAACTGATTACAACAAAGCAACATAGGAAAAAATAGAGAAAATTATTGATGCATTAGAAAAGTAATTGTTTCCTGGAAGGTACCTATAGTAAAATTAGTAAATATTTATAAATAAAACAAATATTTTATACAGTTTTTTTCTTCACCATTTATTAGAATTCATATTCGTAAAGTCAGTATTGAACCAAAAAATACTCTCTTGAAAAGTGATTTTTGAATATGAATTACATGACGAAATTCTGATTATAACAACAAAATTGTATTTGATTACAACAAAGAATATAACTGATTACAACAAAGCAACATAGGAAAAAAAAGAGAAAATTATTGATGCATTAGAAAAGTAACTGTTTCCTGGAAGGTACCTATAGTAAAATTAGTAAATATTTATAAATAAAACTAATATTTTATACAGTTTTTTTCTTCACCATTTATTGGAATTCATATTCGTAAAGTCAGTATTACAACAAAAAATACTCTCTTGAAGAGTGATTTTTTAATATGAATTACATGACGAAATTCTGATTATAACAACAAAATTGTATTTGATTACAACAAAGAATATAACTGATTACAACAAAACAACATAGAAAAAAAAAGAGAAAATTATTGATGCATTAGAAAAGTAACTGTTTCCTGGAAGGTACCTATAGTAAAATTAGTAAATATTTATAAATAAAACTAATATTTTATACAGTTTTTTTCTTCACCATTTATTGGAATTCATATTCGTAAAGTCAGTATTACAACAAAAAATACTCTCTTGAGGAGTGATTTTTTAATATGAATTACATGAAATTCTGATTATAACAACAAAATTGTATTTGATTACAACAAAGAATATAACTGATTACAGCAAAGCAACATAGGAAAAAATAGAGAAATTTATTGATGCATTTGAAAAGTAACTGTTTCCTGGAAGGTACCTATAGTAAAATTAGTAAATATTTATAAATAAAACAAATATTTTATACAGTTTTTTTCTTCACCATTTATTGGAATTCATATTCGTAAAGTCAGTATTACAACAAAAAATACTCTCTTGAAGAGTGATTTTTGAATATGAATTACATGACGAAATTCTGATTATAACAACAAAATTGTATTTGATTACAACAAAGAATATAACTGATTACAACAAAGCAACATAGGAAAAAATACAGAAAATTATTGATGCATTAGAAAAGTAACTGTTTCCTGGAAGGTACCTATAGTAAAATTAGTAAATATTTATAAATAAAACTAATATTTTATACAGTTTTTTTCTTCACCATTTATTGGAATTCATATTCGTAAAGTCAGTATTACAACAAAAAATACTCTCTTGAAGAGTGATTTTTTAATATGAATTACATGAAATTCTGATTATAACAACAAAATTGTATTTGATTACAACAAAGAATATAACTGATTACAACAAAGCAACATAGGAAAAAATAGAGAAAATTATTGATGCATTAGAAAAGTAACTGTTTCCTGGAAGGTACCTATAGTAAAATTAGTAAATATTTATAAATAAAACAAATATTTTATACAGTTTTTTTCTTCACCATTTATTGGAATTCATATTCGTAAAGTCAGTATTACAACAAAAAATACTCTCTTGAAGAGTGATTTTTTAATATGAATTACATGACGAAATTCTGATTATAACAACAAAATTGTATTTGATTACAACAAAGAATATAACTGATTACAACAAAGCAACATAGGAAAAAAAAGAGAAAATTATTGATGCATTAGAAAAGTAACTGTTCCCTGGAAGGTACCTATAGTAAAATTAGTAAATATTTATAAATAAAACTAATATTTTATACAGTTTTTTTCTTCACCATTTATTGGAATTCATATTCGTAAAGTCAGTATTACAACAAAAAATACTCTCTTGCAGAGTGATTTTTTAATATGAATTACATGCCGAAATTCTGATTATAACAACAAAATTGTATTTGATTACAACAAAGAATATAACTGATTACAACAAAACAACATAGGAAAAAATAGAGAAAATTATTGATGCATTAGAAAAGTAATTGTTTCCTGGAAGGTACCTATAGTAAAATTAGTAAATATTTATAAATAAAACAAATATTTTATACAGTTTTTTTCTTCACCATTTATTGGAATTCATATTCGTAAAGTCAGTATTACAACAAAAAATACTCTCTTGAAGAGTGATTTTTTAATATGAATTACATGAAATTCTGATTATAACAACAAAATTGTATTTGATTACAACAAAGAATATAACTGATTACAACAAAGCAACATAGGAAAAAATAGAGAAAATTATTGATGCATTAGAAAAGTAACTGTTTCCTGGAAGGTACCTATAGTAAAATTAGTAAATATTTATAAATAAAACAAATATTTTATACAGTTTTTTTCTTCACCATTTATTGGAATTCATATTCGTATAGTCAGTATTACAACAAAAAATACTCTCTTGAAGAGTGATTTTTTAATATGAATCACGTGACGAAATTCTGATTATAACAACAAAATTGTGTTTGATTACAACAAAGAATATAACTGATTACAACAAAGCAACATAGGAAAAAAAAGAGAAAATTATTGATGCATTAGAAAAGTAATTGTTTCCTGGAAGGTACCTATAGTAAAATTAGTAAATATTTATAAATAAAACAAATATTTTATACAGTTTTTTTCTTCACCATTTATTGGAATTCATATTCGTAAAGTCAGTATTACAACAAAAAATACTCTCTTGAAGAGTGATTTTTGAATATGAATTACATGACGAAATTCTGATTATAACAACAAAATTGTATTTGATTACAACAAAGAATATAACTGATTACAAAAAAGCAACATAGGAAAAAAAGAGAAAATTATTGATGCATTAGAAAAGTAACTGTTTCCTGGAAGGTACCTATAGTAAAATTAGTAAATATTTATAAATAAAACAAATATTTTATACAGTTTTTTTCTTCACCATTTATTGGAATTCATATTCGTAAAGTCAGTATTACAACAAAAAATACTCTCTTGAAGAGTGATTTTTGAATATGAATTACATGACGAAATTCTGATTATAACAACAAAATTGTATTTGATTACAACAAAGAATATAACTGATTACAACAAAGCAACATAGGAAAAAATAGAGAAAATTATTGATGCATTAGAAAAGTAATTGTTTCCTGGAAGGTACCTATAGTAAAATTAGTAAATATTTATAAATAAAACAAATATTTTATACAGTTTTTTTCTTCACCATTTATTAGAATTCATATTCGTAAAGTCAGTATTGAACCAAAAAATACTCTCTTGAAAAGTGATTTTTGAATATGAATTACATGACGAAATTCTGATTATAACAACAAAATTGTATTTGATTACAACAAAGAATATAACTGATTACAACAAAGCAACATAGGAAAAAAAAGAGAAAATTATTGATGCATTAGAAAAGTAACTGTTTCCTGGAAGGTACCTATAGTAAAATTAGTAAATATTTATAAATAAAACAAATATTTTATACAGTTTTTTTCTTCACCATTTATTGGAATTCATATTCGTAAAGTCAGTATTACAACAAAAAATACTCTCTTGAAGAGTGATTTTTTAATATGAATTACATGACGAAATTCTGATTATAACAACAAAATTGTATTTGATTACAACAAAGAATATAACTGATTACAACAAAACAACATAGGAAAAAAAAGAGAAAATTATTGATGCATTAGAAAAGTAACTGTTTCCTGGAAGGTACCTATAGTAAAGTTAGTAAATATTTATAAATAAAACAAATATTTTATACAATTTTTTTCTTCACCATTTATTGGAATTCATATTCGTAAAGTCAGTATTACAACAAAAAATACTCTCTTGAAGAGTGATTTTTGAATATGAATTACATGACGAAATTCTGATTATAACAACAAAATTGTATTTGATTACAACAAAGAATATAACTGATTACAACAAAGCAACATAGGAAAAAATAGAGAAAATTATTGATGCATTAGAAAAGTAACTGTTTCCTGGAAAGTACCTATAGTAAAATTAGTAAATATTTATAAATAAAACAAATATTTTATAGTGTTTTTTTCGTCACCATTTATTGGAATTCATATTCGTAAAGTCAGTATTACAACAAAAAATACTTTCTTGAAGAGTGATTTTTGAATATGAATTACATGACGAAATTCTGATTATAACAACAAAATTGTATTTGATTACAACAAAGAATATAACTGATTAGAACAAAGCAACATAGGAAAAAAAAGAGAAAATTATTGATGCATTAGAAAAGTAACTGTTTCCTGGAAGGTACCTATAGTAAAATTAGTAAATATTTATAAATAAAACAAATATTTTATACAGTTTTTTTCTTCACCATTTATTGGAATTCATATTCGTAAAGTCAGTATTACAACAAAAAATACTTTCTTGAAGCGTGATTTTTGAATATGAATTACATGACGAAATTCTGATTATAACAACAAAATTGTATTTGATTACAACAAAGAATATAACTGATTACAACAAAGCAACATAGGAAGAAAAAGAGAAAATTATTGATGCATTAGAAAAGTAACTGTTTCCTGGAAGGTACCTATAGTAAAATTAGTAAATATTTATAAATAAAACAAATATTTTATACAGTTTTTTTCTTCACCATTTATTGGAATTCATATTCGTAAAGTCTGTATTACAACAAAAAATACTCTCTTGAAGAGTGATTTTTGAATATGAATTACATGACGAAATTCTGATTATAACAACAAAATTGTATTTGATTACAACAACGAATATAACTGATTACAAAAAAGCAACATAGGAAAAAAAAGAGAAATTTATTGATGCATTAGAAAAGTAACTGTTTCCTGGAAGGTACCTATAGTAAAATTAGTAAACATTTATAAATAAAACAAATATTTTATACAGTTTTTTTCTTCACCATTTATTGGAATTCATATTCGTAAAGTCAGTATTACAACAAAAAATACTCTCTTGAAGAGTGATTTTTTAATATGAATCACGTGACGAAATTCTGATTATAACAACAAAATTGTGTTTGATTACAACAAAGAATATAACTGATTACAACAAAGCAACATAGGAAAAAAAAGAGAAAATTATTGATGCATTAGAAAAGTAATTGTTTCCTGGAAGGTACCTATAGTAAAATTAGTAAATATTTATAAATAAAACAAATATTTTATACAGTTTTTTTCTTCACCATTTATTGGAATTCATATTCGTAAAGTCAGTATTACAACAAAAAATACTCTCTTGAAGAGTGATTTTTGAATATGAATTACATGACGAAATTCTGATTATAACAACAAAATTGTATTTGATTACAACAAAGAATATAACTGATTACAAAAAAGCAACATAGGAAAAAAAGAGAAAATTATTGATGCATTAGAAAAGTAACTGTTTCCTGGAAGGTACCTATAGTAAAATTAGTAAATATTTATAAATAAAACAAATATTTTATACAGTTTTTTTCTTCACCATTTATTGGAATTCATATTCGTAAAGTCAGTATTACAACAAAAAATACTCTCTTGAAGAGTGATTTTTGAATATGAATTACATGACGAAATTCTGATTATAACAACAAAATTGTATTTGATTACAACAAAGAATATAACTGATTACAACAAAGCAACATAGGAAAAAATAGAGAAAATTATTGATGCATTAGAAAAGTAATTGTTTCCTGGAAGGTACCTATAGTAAAATTAGTAAATATTTATAAATAAAACAAATATTTTATACAGTTTTTTTCTTCACCATTTATTAGAATTCATATTCGTAAAGTCAGTATTGAACCAAAAAATACTCTCTTGAAAAGTGATTTTTGAATATGAATTACATGACGAAATTCTGATTATAACAACAAAATTGTATTTGATTACAACAAAGAATATAACTGATTACAACAAAGCAACATAGGAAAAAAAAGAGAAAATTATTGATGCATTAGAAAAGTAACTGTTTCCTGGAAGGTACCTATAGTAAAATTAGTAAATATTTATAAATAAAACAAATATTTTATACAGTTTTTTTCTTCACCATTTATTGGAATTCATATTCGTAAAGTCAGTATTACAACAAAAAATACTCTCTTGAAGAGTGATTTTTTAATATGAATTACATGACGAAATTCTGATTATAACAACAAAATTGTATTTGATTACAACAAAGAATATAACTGATTACAACAAAACAACATAGGAAAAAAAAGAGAAAATTATTGATGCATTAGAAAAGTAACTGTTTCCTGGAAGGTACCTATAGTAAAGTTAGTAAATATTTATAAATAAAACAAATATTTTATACAATTTTTTTCTTCACCATTTATTGGAATTCATATTCGTAAAGTCAGTATTACAACAAAAAATACTCTCTTGAAGAGTGATTTTTGAATATGAATTACATGACGAAATTCTGATTATAACAACAAAATTGTATTTGATTACAACAAAGAATATAACTGATTACAACAAAGCAACATAGGAAAAAATAGAGAAAATTATTGATGCATTAGAAAAGTAACTGTTTCCTGGAAAGTACCTATAGTAAAATTAGTAAATATTTATAAATAAAACAAATATTTTATAGTGTTTTTTTCGTCACCATTTATTGGAATTCATATTCGTAAAGTCAGTATTACAACAAAAAATACTTTCTTGAAGAGTGATTTTTGAATATGAATTACATGACGAAATTCTGATTATAACAACAAAATTGTATTTGATTACAACAAAGAATATAACTGATTAGAACAAAGCAACATAGGAAAAAAAAGAGAAAATTATTGATGCATTAGAAAAGTAACTGTTTCCTGGAAGGTACCTATAGTAAAATTAGTAAATATTTATAAATAAAACAAATATTTTATACAGTTTTTTTCTTCACCATTTATTGGAATTCATATTCGTAAAGTCAGTATTACAACAAAAAATACTTTCTTGAAGCGTGATTTTTGAATATGAATTACATGACGAAATTCTGATTATAACAACAAAATTGTATTTGATTACAACAAAGAATATAACTGATTACAACAAAGCAACATAGGAAGAAAAAGAGAAAATTATTGATGCATTAGAAAAGTAACTGTTTCCTGGAAGGTACCTATAGTAAAATTAGTAAATATTTATAAATAAAACAAATATTTTATACAGTTTTTTTCTTCACCATTTATTGGAATTCATATTCGTAAAGTCTGTATTACAACAAAAAATACTCTCTTGAAGAGTGATTTTTGAATATGAATTACATGACGAAATTCTGATTATAACAACAAAATTGTATTTGATTACAACAACGAATATAACTGATTACAAAAAAGCAACATAGGAAAAAAAAGAGAAATTTATTGATGCATTAGAAAAGTAACTGTTTCCTGGAAGGTACCTATAGTAAAATTAGTAAACATTTATAAATAAAACAAATATTTTATACAGTTTTTTTCTTCACCATTTATTGGAATTCATATTCGTAAAGTCAGTATTACAACAAAAAATACCTACTCTCTTGAAGAGTGATTTTTTAATATGAATTACATGACGAAATTCTGATTATAACAACAAAATTGTATTTGATTACAACAAAGAATATAACTGATTACAACAAAGCAACATAGGAAAAAAAAGAGAAAATTATTGATGCATTAGAAAAGTAACTGTTTCCTGGAAGGTACCTATAGTAAAATTAGTAAACATTTATAAATAAAACAAATATTTTATACAGTTTTTTTCTTCACCATTTATTGGAATTCATATTCGTAAAGTCAGTATTACAACAAAAAATACTCTCTTGAAGAGTGATTTTTTAATATGAATTACATGACGAAATTCTGATTATAACAACAAAATTGTATTTGATTACAACAAAGAATATAACTGATTACAACAAAGCAACATAGGAAAAAAAAGAGAAAATTATTGATGCATTAGAAAAGTAACTGTTTCCTGGAAGGTACCTATAGTAAAGTTAGTAAATATTTATAAATAAAACAAATATTTAATACATTTTTTTTCTTCACCATTTATTGGAATTCATATTCGTAAAGTCAGTATTACAACAAAAAATACTCTCTTGAAGAGTGATTTTTGAATATGAATTACATGACGAAATTCTGATTTTAACAACAAAATTGTATTTGATTACAACAAAGAATATAACTGATTACAACAAAGCAACATAGGAAAAAAAAGAGAAAATTATTGATGCATTAGAAAAGTAACTGTTTCCTGGAAGGTACCTATAGTAAAATTAGTAAATATTTATAAATAAAACAAATATTTTATACAGTTTTTTTCTTCACCATTTATTGGAATTCATATTCGTAAAGTCAGTATTACAACAAAAAATACTCTCTTGAAGCGTGATTTTTGAATATGAATTACATGACGAAATTCTGATTATAACAACAAAATTGTATTTGATTACAACAAAGAATATAACTGATTAGAACAAAGCAACATAGGAAAAAAAAAAGAAAATTATTGATGCATTAGAAAAGTAACTGTTTCCTGGAAGGTACCTATAGTAAAATTAGTAAATATTTATAAATAAAACAAATATTTTATACAGTTTTTTTCTTCACCATTTATTGGAATTCATATTCGTAAAGTCAGTATTACAACAAAAAATAATTTCTTGAAGCGTGATATTTGAATATGAATTACATGACGAAATTCTGATTATAACAACAAAATTGTATTTGATTACAACAAAGAATATAACTGATTACAACAAAGCAACATAGGAAAAAAAAGAGAAAATTATTGATGCATTAGAAAAGTAACTATTTCCTGGAAGGTACCTATAGTAAAATTAGTAAATATTTATAAATAAAACAAATATTTTATACAGTTTTTTCTTCACCATTTAGTGGAATTCATATTCGTAAAGTCAGTATTACAACAAAAAATACTCTCTTGAAGAGTGATTTTTGAATATGAATTACATGACGAAATTCTGATTATAACAACAAAATTGTATTTGATTACAACAACGAATATAACTGATTACAAAAAAGCAACATAGGAAAAAAAAGAGAAAATTATTGATGCATTAGAAAAGTAACTGTTTCCTGGAAGGTACCTATAGTAAAATTAGTAAACATTTATAAATAAAACAAATATTTTATACAGTTTTTTTCTTCACCATTTATTGGAATTCATATTCGTAAAGTCAGTATTACAACAAAAAATACTCTCTTGAAGAGTGATTTTTGAATATGAATTACATGACGAAATTCTGATTATAACAACAAAATTGTATTTGATTACAACAAAGAATATAACTGATTACAACAAAACAACATAGGAAAAAAAAGAGAAAATTATTGATGCATTAGAAAAGTAACTGTTTCCTGGAAGGTACCTATAGTAAAGTTAGTAAATATTTATAAATAAAACAAATATTTTATACAATTTTTTTCTTCACCATTTATTGGAATTCATATTCGTAAAGTCAGTATTACAACAAAAAATACTCTCTTGAAGAGTGATTTTTGAATATGAATTACATGACGAAATTCTGATTTTAACAACAAAATTGTATTTGATTACAACAAAGAATATAACTGATTACAACAAAGCAACATAGGAAAAAATAGAGAAAATTATTGATGCATTAGAAAAGTAACTGTTTCCTGGAAAGTACCTATAGTAAAATTAGTAAATATTTATAAATAAAACAAATATTTTATAGTGTTTTTTTCGTCACCATTTATTGGAATTCATATTCGTAAAGTCAGTATTACAACAAAAAATACTTTCTTGAAGAGAGATTTTTGAATATGAATTACATGACGATATTCTGATTATAACAACAAAATTGTATTTGATTACAACAAAGAATATAACTGATTAGAACAAAGCAACATAGGAAAAAAAAGAGAAAATTATTGATGCATTAGAAAAGTAACTGTTTCCTGGAAGGTACCTATAGTAAAATTAGTAAATATTTATAAATAAAACAAATATTTTATACAGTTTTTTTCTTCACCATTTATTGGAATTCATATTCGTAAAGTCAGTATTACAACAAAAAATACTTTCTTGAAGCGTGATTTTTGAATATGAATTACATGACGAAATTCTGATTATAACAACAAAATTGTATTTGATTACAACAAAGAATATAACTGATTACAACAAAGCAACATAGGAAGAAAAAGAGAAAATTATTGATGCATTAGAAAAGTAACTGTTTCCTGGAAGGTACCTATAGTAAAATTAGTAAATATTTATAAATAAAACAAATATTTTATACAGTTTTTTCTTCACCATTTAGTGGAATTCATATTCGTAAAGTCAGTATTACAACAAAAAATACTCTCTTGAAGAGTGATTTTTGAATATGAATTACATGACGAAATTCTGATTATAACAACAAAATTGTATTTGATTACAACAACGAATATAACTGATTACAAAAAAGCAACATAGGAAAAAAAAGAGAAAATTATTGATGCATTAGAAAAGTAACTGTTTCCTGGAAGGTACCTATAGTAAAATTAGTAAACATTTATAAATAAAACAAATATTTTATACAGTTTTTTTCTTCACCATTTATTGGAATTCATATTCGTAAAGTCAGTATTACAACAAAAAATACTCTCTTGAAGAGTGATTTTTGAATATGAATTACATGACGAAATTCTGATTATAACAACAAAATTGTATTTGATTACAACAAAGAATATAACTGATTACAACAAAGCAACATAGGAAAAAGTAGAGAAAATTATTGATGCATTAGAAAAGTAACTGTTTCCTGGAAAGTACCTATAGTAAAATTAGTAAATATTTATAAATAAAACAAATATTTTATAGTGTTTTTTTCGTCACCATTTATTGGAATTCATATTCGTAAAGTCAGTATTACAACAAAAAATACTTTCTTGAAGAGAGATTTTTGAATATGAATTACATGACGATATTCTGATTATAACAACAAAATTGTATTTGATTACAACAAAGAATATAACTGATTAGAACAAAGCAACATAGGAAAAAAAAGAGAAAATTATTGATGCATTAGAAAAGTAACTGTTTCCTGGAAGGTACCTATAGTAAAATTAGTAAATATTTATAAATAAAACAAATATTTTATACAGTTTTTTTCTTCACCATTTATTGGAATTCATATTCGTAAAGTCAGTATTACAACAAAAAATACTTTCTTGAAGCGTGATTTTTGAATATGAATTACATGACGAAATTCTGATTATAACAACAAAATTGTATTTGATTACAACAAAGAATATAACTGATTACAACAAAGCAACATAGGAAGAAAAAGAGAAAATTATTGATGCATTAGAAAAGTAACTGTTTCCTGGAAGGTACCTATAGTAAAATTAGTAAATATTTATAAATAAAACAAATATTTTATACAGTTTTTTTCTTCACCATTTATTGGAATTCATATTCGTAAAGTCAGTATTACAACAAAAAATACTCTCTTGAAGAGTGATTTTTGAATATGAATTACATGACGAAATTCTGATTATAACAACAAAATTGTATTTGATTACAACAACGAATATAACTGATTACAAAAAAGCAACATAGGAAAAAAAAGAGAAAATTATTGATGCATTAGAAAAGTAACTGTTTCCTGGAAGGTACCTATAGTAAAATTAGTAAACATTTATAAATAAAACAAATATTTTATACAGTTTTTTTCTTCACCATTTATTGGAATTCATATTCGTAAAGTCAGTATTACAACAAAAAATACTCTCTTGAAGAGTGATTTTTTAATATGAATTACATGACGAAATTCTGATTATAACAACAAAATTGTATTTGATTACAACAAAGAATATAACTGATTACAACAAAGCAACATAGGAAAAAAAAAGAGAAAATTATTGATGCATTAGAAAAGTAACTGTTTCCTGGAAGGTACCTATAGTAAAGTTAGTAAATATTTATAAATAAAACAAATATTTAATACATTTTTTTTCTTCACCATTTATTGGAATTCATATTCGTAAAGTCAGTATTACAACAAAAAATACTCTCTTGAAGAGTGATTTTTGAATATGAATTACATGACGAAATTCTGATTTTAACAACAAAATTGTATTTGATTACAACAAAGAATATAACTGATTACAACAAAGCAACATAGGAAAAAAAAGAGAAAATTATTGATGCATTAGAAAAGTAACTGTTTCCTGGAAGGTACCTATAGTAAAATTAGTAAATATTTATAAATAAAACAAATATTTTATACAGTTTTTTTCTTCACCATTTATTGGAATTCATATTCGTAAAGTCAGTATTACAACAAAAAATACTCTCTTGAAGCGTGATTTTTGAATATGAATTACATGACGAAATTCTGATTATAACAACAAAATTGTATTTGATTACAACAAAGAATATAACTGATTAGAACAAAGCAACATAGGAAAAAAAAGAGAAAATTATTGATGCATTAGAAAAGTAACTGTTTCCTGGAAGGTACCTATAGTAAAATTAGTAAATATTTATAAATAAAACAAATATTTTATACAGTTTTTTTCTTCACCATTTATTGGAATTCATATTCGTAAAGTCAGTATTACAACAAAAAATACTTTCTTGAAGCGTGATTTTTGAATATGAATTACATGACGAAATTCTGATTATAACAACAAAATTGTATTTGATTACAACAAAGAATATAACTGATTACAACAAAGCAACATAGGAAAAAAAAGAGAAAATTATTGATGCATTAGAAAAGTAACTATTTCCTGGAAGGTAGCTATAGTAAAATTAGTAAATATTTATAAATAAAACAAATATTTTATACAGTTTTTTTCTTCACCATTTAGTGGAATTCATATTCGTAAAGTCAGTATTACAACAAAAAATACTCTCTTGAAGAGTGATTTTTGAATATGAATTACATGACGAAATTCTGATTATAACAACAAAATTGTATTTGATTACAACAACGAATATAACTGATTACAAAAAAGCAACATAGGAAAAAAAAGAGAAAATTATTGATGCATTAGAAAAGTAACTGTTTCCTGGAAGGTACCTATAGTAAAATTAGTAAACATTTATAAATAAAACAAATATTTTATACAGTTTTTTTCTTCACCATTTATTGGAATTCATATTCGTAAAGTCAGTATTACAACAAAAAATACTCTCTTGAAGAGTGATTTTTGAATATGAATTACATGACGAAATTCTGATTATAACAACAAAATTGTATTTGATTACAACAAAGAATATAACTGATTACAACAAAGCAACATAGGAAAAAATACAGAAAATTATTGATGCATTAGAAAAGTAATTGTTTCCTGGAAGGTACCTATAGTAAAATTAGTAAATATTTATAAATAAAACAAATATTTTATACAGTTTTTTTCTTCACCATTTATTGGAATTCATATTCGTAAAGTCAGTATTACAACAAAAAATACTCTCTTGAAGAGTGATTTTTGAATATGAATTACATGACGAAATTCTGATTATAACAACAAAATTGTATTTGATTACAACAAAGAATATAACTGATTACAACAAAGCAACATAGGAAAAAAAAGAGAAAATTATTGATGCATTAGAAAAGTAACTGTTTCCTGGAAGGTACCTATAGTAAAATTAGTAAATATTTATAAATAAAACAAATATTTTATACAGTTTTTTTCTTCACCATTTATTGGAATTCATATTCGTAAAGTCAGTATTACAACAAAAAATACTCTCTTGAAGAGTGATTTTTTAATATGAATTACATGACGAAATTCTGATTATAACAACAAAATTGTATTTGATTACAACAAAGAATATAACTGATTACAACAAAGCAACATAGGAAAAAATACAGAAAATTATTGATGCATTAGAAAAGTAACTGTTTCCTGGAAGGTACCTATAGTAAAGTTAGTAAATATTTATAAATAAAACAAATATTTTATACAATTTTTTTCTTCACCATTTATTGGAATTCATATTCGTAAAGTCAGTATTACAACAAAAAATACTCTCTTGAAGAGTGATTTTTGAATATGAATTACATGACGAAATTCTGATTTTAACAACAAAATTGTATTTGATTACAACAAAGAATATAACTGATTACAACAAAGCAACATAGGAAAAAATAGAGAAAATTATTGATGCATTAGAAAAGTAACTGTTTCCTGGAAAGTACCTATAGTAAAATTAGTAAATATTTATAAATAAAACAAATATTTTATAGTGTTTTTTTCGTCACCATTTATTGGAATTCATATTCGTAAAGTCAGTATTACAACAAAAAATACTTTCTTGAAGAGAGATTTTTGAATATGAATTACATGACGATATTCTGATTATAACAACAAAATTGTATTTGATTACAACAAAGAATATAACTGATTACAACAAAGCAACATAGGAAAAAAAAGAGAAAATTATTGATGCATTAGAAAAGTAACTGTTTCCTGGAAGGTACCTATAGTAAAATTAGTAAATATTTATAAATAAAACAAATATTTTATACAGTTTTTTTCTTCACCATTTATTGGAATTCATATTCGTAAAGTCAGTATTACAACAAAAAATACTTTCTTGAAGCGTGATTTTTGAATATGAATTACATGACGAAATTCTGATTATAACAACAAAATTGTATTTGATTACAACAAAGAATATAACTGATTACAACAAAGCAACATAGGAAGAAAAAGAGAAAATTATTGATGCATTAGAAAAGTAACTGTTTCCTGGAAGGTACCTATAGTAAAATTAGTAAATATTTATAAATAAAACAAATATTTTATACAGTTTTTTTCTTCACCATTTATTGGAATTCATATTCGTAAAGTCAGTATTACAACAAAAAATACTCTCTTGAAGAGTGATTTTTGAATATGAATTACATGACGAAATTCTGATTATAACAACAAAATTGTATTTGATTACAACAACGAATATAACTGATTACAAAAAAGCAACATAGGAAAAAAAAGAGAAAATTATTGATGCATTAGAAAAGTAACTGTTTCCTGGAAGGTACCTATAGTAAAATTAGTAAACATTTATAAATAAAACAAATATTTTATACAGTTTTTTTCTTCACCATTTATTGGAATTCATATTCGTAAAGTCAGTATTACAACAAAAAATACTCTCTTGAAGAGTGATTTTTTAATATGAATTACATGACGAAATTCTGATTATAACAACAAAATTGTATTTGATTACAACAAAGAATATAACTGATTACAACAAAGCAACATAGGAAAAAAAAGAGAAAATTATTGATGCATTAGAAAAGTAACTGTTTCCTGGAAGGTACCTATAGTAAAGTTAGTAAATATTTATAAATAAAACAAATATTTAATACATTTTTTTTCTTCACCATTTATTGGAATTTATATTCGTAAAGTCAGTATTACAACAAAAAATACTCTCTTGAAGAGTGATTTTTGAATATGAATTACATGACGAAATTCTGATTTTAACAACAAAATTGTATTTGATTACAACAAAGAATATAACTGATTACAACAAAGCAACATAGGAAAAAAAAGAGAAAATTATTGATGCATTAGAAAAGTAACTGTTTCCTGGAAGGTACCTATAGTAAAATTAGTAAATATTTATAAATAAAACAAATATTTTATACAGTTTTTTTCTTCACCATTTATTGGAATTCATATTCGTAAAGTCAGTATTACAACAAAAAATACTCTCTTGAAGCGTGATTTTTGAATATGAATTACATGACGAAATTCTGATTATAACAACAAAATTGTATTTGATTACAACAAAGAATATAACTGATTAGAACAAAGCAACATAGGAAAAAAAAAGAGAAAAATATTGATGCATTAGAAAAGTAACTGTTTCCTGGAAGGTACCTATAGTAAAATTAGTAAATATTTATAAATAAAACAAATATTTTATACAGTTTTTTTCTTCACCATTTATTGGAATTCATATTCGTAAAGTCAGTATTACAACAAAAAATACTTTCTTGAAGCGTGATTTTTGAATATGAATTACATGACGAAATTCTGATTATAACAACAAAATTGTATTTGATTACAACAAAGAATATAACTGATTACAACAAAGCAACATAGGAAAAAAAAGAGAAAATTATTGATGCATTAGAAAAGTAACTATTTCCTGGAAGGTAGCTATAGTAAAATTAGTAAATATTTATAAATAAAACAAATATTTTATACAGTTTTTTTCTTCACCATTTAGTGGAATTCATATTCGTAAAGTCAGTATTACAACAAAAAATACTCTCTTGAAGAGTGATTTTTGAATATGAATTACATGACGAAATTCTGATTATAACAACAAAATTGTATTTGATTACAACAACGAATATAACTGATTACAAAAAAGCAACATAGGAAAAAAAAGAGAAAATTATTGATGCATTAGAAAAGTAACTGTTTCCTGGAAGGTACCTATAGTAAAATTAGTAAACATTTATAAATAAAACAAATATTTTATACAGTTTTTTTCTTCACCATTTATTGGAATTCATATTCGTAAAGTCAGTATTACAACAAAAAATACTCTCTTGAAGAGTGATTTTTGAATATGAATTACATGACGAAATTCTGATTATAACAACAAAATTGTATTTGATTACAACAAAGAATATAACTGATTACAACAAAGCAACATAGGAAAAAATACAGAAAATTATTGATGCATTAGAAAAGTAATTGTTTCCTGGAAGGTACCTATAGTAAAATTAGTAAATATTTATAAATAAAACAAATATTTTATACAGTTTTTTTCTTCACCATTTATTGGAATTCATATTCGTAAAGTCAGTATTACAACAAAAAATACTCTCTTGAAGAGTGATTTTTGAATATGAATTACATGACGAAATTCTGATTATAACAACAAAATTGTATTTGATTACAACAAAGAATATAACTGATTACAACAAAGCAACATAGGAAAAAAAAGAGAAAATTATTGATGCATTAGAAAAGTAACTGTTTCCTGGAAGGTACCTATAGTAAAATTAGTAAATATTTATAAATAAAACAAATATTTTATACAGTTTTTTTCTTCACCATTTATTGGAATTCATATTCGTAAAGTCAGTATTACAACAAAAAATACTCTCTTGAAGAGTGATTTTTTAATATGAATTACATGACGAAATTCTGATTATAACAACAAAATTGTATTTGATTACAACAAAGAATATAACTGATTACAACAAAGCAACATAGGAAAAAATACAGAAAATTATTGATGCATTAGAAAAGTAACTGTTTCCTGGAAGGTACCTATAGTAAAGTTAGTAAATATTTATAAATAAAACAAATATTTTATACAATTTTTTTCTTCACCATTTATTGGAATTCATATTCGTAAAGTCAGTATTACAACAAAAAATACTCTCTTGAAGAGTGATTTTTTAATATGAATTACATGACGAAATTCTGATTATAACAACAAAATTGTATTTGATTACAACAAAGAATATAACTGATTAGAACAAAGCAACATAGGAAAAAAAAGAGAAAATTATTGATGCATTAGAAAAGTAACTGTTTCCTGGAAGGTACCTATAGTAAAATTAGTAAATATTTATAAATAAAACAAATATTTTATACAGTTTTTTTCTTCACCATTTATTAGAATTCATATTCGTAAAGTCAGTATTACAACAAAAAATACTCTCTTGAAGAGTGATTTTTTAATATGAATTACATGACGAAATTCTGAATATAACAACAAAATTGTATTTGATTACAACAAAGAATATAACTGATTACAACAAAGCAACATAGGAAAAAAAAGAGAAAATTATTGATGCATTAGAAAAGTAACTGTTTCCTGGAAGGTACCTATAGTAAAATTAGTAAATATTTATAAATAAAACAAATATTTTATACAATTTTTTTCTTCACCATTTATTGGAATTCATATTCGTAATGTCAGTATTACAACAAAAAATACTCTCTTGAAGAGTGATTTTTGAATATGAAATACATGACGAAATTCTGATTATAACAACAAAATTGTATTTGATTACAACAAAGAATATAACTGATTACAACAAAGCAACATAGGAAAAAAAAGAGAAAATTATTGATGCATTAGAAAAGTAACTGTTTCCTGGAAGGTACCTATAGTAAAATTAGTAAATATTTATAAATAAAACAAATATTTTATACAGTTTTTTTCTTCACCATTTATTGGAATTCATATTCGTAAAGTCAGTATTACAACAAAAAATACTCTCTTGAAGAGTGATTTTTTAATATGAATTACATGACGAAATTCTGATTACAACAACAAAATTGTATTTGATTACAACAAAGAATATAACTGATTACAACAAAGCAACATAGGAAAAAATACAGAAAATTATTGATGCATTAGAAAAGTAACTGTTTCCTGGAAGGTACCTATAGTAAAATTAGTAAATATTTATAAATAAAACTAATATTTTATACAGTTTTTTTCTTCACCATTTATTGGAATTCATATTCGTAAAGTCAGTATTACAACAAAAAATACTCTCTTGAAGAGTGATTTTTGAATATGAATTACATGACGAAATTCTGATTATAACAACAAAATTGTATTTGATTACAACAAAGAATATAACTGATTACAACAAAGCAACATAGGAAAAAATACAGAAAATTATTGATGCATTAGAAAAGTAACTGTTTCCTGGAAGGTGCCTATAGTAAAATTAGTAAATATTTATAAATAAAACAAATATTTTATACAGTTTTTTTCTTCACCATTTATTGGAATTCATATTCGTAAAGTCAGTATTACAACAAAAAATACTCTCTTGAAGAGTGATTTTTTAATATGAATTACATGACGAAATTCTGAATATAACAACAAAATTGTATTTGATTACAACAAAGAATATAACTGATTACAACAAAGCAACATAGGAAAAAATACAGAAAATTATTGATGCATTAGAAAAGTAACTGTTTCCTGGAAGGTACCTATAGTAAAGTTAGTAAATATTTATAAATAAAACAAATATTTTATACAATTTTTTTCTTCACCATTTATTGGAATTCATATTCGTAAAGTCAGTATTGCAACAAAAAATACTTTCTTGAAGAGTGATTTTTGAATATGAATTACATGACGAAATTCTGATTATAACAACAAAATTGTATTTGATTACAACAAAGAATATAACTGATTACAACAAAGCAACATAGGAAAAAATACAGAAAATTATTGATGCATTAGAAAAGTAACTGTTTCCTGGAAGGTACCTATAGTAAAATTAGTAAATATTTATAAATAAAACAAATATTTTATACAGTTTTTTTCTTCACCATTTATTGGAATTTATATTCGTAAAGTCAGTATTTCAACAAAAAATACTCTCTTGAAGAGTGATTTTTTAATATGAATTACATGACGAAATTCTGTATATAACAACAAAATTGTATTTGATTACAACAAAGAATATAACTGATTACAACAAAGCAACATAGGAAAAAATACAGAAAATTATTGATGCATTAGAAAAGTAACTGTTTCCTGGAAGGTACCTATAGTAAAATTAGTAAATATTTATAAATAAAACAAATATTTTATACAGTTTTTTTCTTCACCATTTATTGGAATTCATATTCGTAAAGTCAGTATTACAACAAAAAATACTCTCTTGAAGAGTGATTTTTTAATATGAATTACATGACGAAATTCTGAATATAACAAAATTGTATTTGATTACAACAAAGAATATAACTGATTACAACAAAGCAACATAGGAAAAAATACAGAAAATTATTGATGCATTAGAAAAGTAACTGTTTCCTGGAAGGTACCTATAGTAAAATTAGTAAATATTTATAAATAAAACAAATATTTTATACAATTTTTTTCTTCACCATTTATTGGAATTCATATTCGTAAAGTCAGTATTACAACAAAAAATACTCTCTTGAAGAGTGATTTTTGAATATGAATTACATGACGAAATTCTGATTATAACAACAAAATTGTATTTGATTACAACAAAGAATATAAATGATTACAACAAAGCAACATAGGAAAAAATACAGAAAATTATTGATGCATTAGAAAAGTAACTGTTTCCTGGAAGGTACCTATAGTAAAATTAGTAAATATTTATAAATAAAACAAATATTTTATACAGTTTTTTTCTTCACCATTTATTGGAATTCATATTCGTAAAGTCAGTATTACAACAAAAAATACTCTCTTGAAGAGTGATTTTTGAATATGAATTACATGACGAAATTCTGATTATAACAACAAAACTGTATTTGATTACAACAAAGAATATAACTGATTACAACAAAGCAACATAGGAAAAAATACAGAAAATTATTGATGCATTAGAAAAGTAACTGTTTCCTGGAAGGTACCTATAGTAAAATTAGTAAATATTTATAAATAAAACAAATATTTTATACAGTTTTTTTCTTCACCATTTATTGGAATTCATATTCGTAAAGTCAGTATTACAACAAAAAATACTCTCTTGAAGAGTGATTTTTGAATATGAATTACATGACGAAATTCTGATTATAACAACAAAATTGTATTTGATTACAACAAAGAATATAACTGATTACAACAAAGCAACATAGGAAATAATACAGAAAATTATTGATGCATTAGAAAAGTAACTGTTTCCTGGAAGGTACCTATAGTAAAATTAGTAAATATTTATAAATAAAACAAATATTTTATACAGTTTGTTTCTTCACCATTTATTGGAATTCATATTCGTAAAGTCAGTATTACAACAAAAAATACTCTCTTGAAGAGTGATTTTTTAATATGAATTACATGACGAAATTCTGATTATAACAACAAAATTGTATTTGATTACAACAAAGAATATAACTGATTACAACAAAGCAACATAGGAAAAAAAAGAGAAAATTATTGATGCATTAGAAAAGTAACTGTTTCCTGGAAGGTACCTATAGTAAAATTAGTAAATATTTATAAATAAAACTAATATTTTATACAGTTTTTTTCTTCACCATTTATTGGAATTCATATTCGTAAAGTCAGTATTACAACAAAAAATACTCTCTTGAAGAGTGATTTTTGAATATGAATTACATGATGAAATTCTGATTATAACAACAAAATTGTATTTGATTACAACAAAGAATATAACTGATTACAACAAAGCAACATAGGAAAAAATACAAAAAATTATTGATGCATTAGAAAAGTAACTGTTTCCTGGAAGGTACCTATAGTAAAATTAGTAAATATTTATAAATAAAACAAATATTTTATACAGTTTTTTTCTTCACCATTTATTAGAATTCATATTCGTAAAGTCAGTATTACAACAAAAAATACTCTCTTGAAGAGTGATTTTTTAATATGAATTACATGACGAAATTCTGAATATAACAAAATTGTATTTGATTACAACAAAGAATATAACTGATTACAACAAAGCAACATAGGAAAAAAAAGAGAAAATTATTGATGCATTAGAAAAGTAACTGTTTCCTGGAAGGTACCTATAGTAAAATTAGTAAATATTTATAAATAAAACAAATATTTTATACAATTTTTTTCTTCACCATTTATTGGAATTCATATTCGTAAAGTCAGTATTACAACAAAAAATACTCTCTTGAAGAGTGATTTTTGAATATGAAATACATGACGAAATTCTGATTATAACAACAAAATTGTATTTGATTACAACAAAGAATATAACTGATTACAACAAAGCAACATAGGAAAAAAAAGAGAAAATTATTGATGCATTAGAAAAGTAACTGTTTCCTGGAAGGTACCTATAGTAAAATTAGTAAATATTTATAAATAAAACAAATATTTTATACAGTTTTTTTCTTCACCATTTATTGGAATTCATATTCGTAAAGTCAGTATTACAACAAAAAATACTCTCTTGAAGAGTGATTTTTTAATATGAATTACATGACGAAATTCTGATTATAACAACAAAATTGTATTTGATTACAACAAAGAATATAACTGATTACAACAAAGCAACATAGGAAAAAATACAGAAAATTATTGATGCATTAGAAAAGTAACTGTTTCCTGGAAGGTACCTATAGTAAAATTAGTAAATATTTATAAATAAAACTAATATTTTATACAGTTTTTTTCTTCACCATTTATTGGAATTCATATTCGTAAAGTCAGTATTACAACAAAAAATACTCTCTTGAAGAGTGATTTTTGAATATGAATTACATGACGAAATTCTGATTATAACAACAAAATTGTATTTGATTACAACAAAGAATATAACTGATTACAACAAAGCAACATAGGAAAAAATACAGAAAATTATTGATGCATTAGAAAAGTAACTGTTTCCTGGAAGGTGCCTATAGTAAAATTAGTAAATATTTATAAATAAAACAAATATTTTATACAGTTTTTTTCTTCACCATTTATTGGAATTCATATTCGTAAAGTCAGTATTACAACAAAAAATACTCTCTTGAAGAGTGATTTTTTAATATGAATTACATGACGAAATTCTGAATATAACAACAAAATTGTATTTGATTACAACAAAGAATATAACTGATTACAACAAAGCAACATAGGAAAAAATACAGAAAATTATTGATGCATTAGAAAAGTAACTGTTTCCTGGAAGGTACCTAAAGTAAAGTTAGTAAATATTTATAAATAAAACAAATATTTTATACAATTTTTTTCTTCACCATTTATTGGAATTCATATTCGTAAAGTCAGTATTGCAACAAAAAATACTTTCTTGAAGAGTGATTTTTGAATATGAATTACATGACGAAATTCTGATTATAACAACAAAATTGTATTTGATTACAACAAAGAATATAACTGATTACAACAAAGCAACATAGGAAAAAATACAGAAAATTATTGATGCATTAGAAAAGTAACTGTTTCCTGGAAGGTACCTATAGTAAAATTAGTAAATATTTATAAATAAAATAAATATTTTATACAGTTTTTTTCTTCACCATTTATTGGAATTCATATTCGTAAAGTCAGTATTACAACAAAAAATACTCTCTTGAAGAGTGATTTTTTAATATGAATTACATGACGAAATTCTGAATATAACAACAAAATTGTATTTGATTACAACAAAGAATATAACTGATTACAACAAAGCAACATAGGAAAAAATACAGAAAATTATTGATGCATTAGAAAAGTAACTGTTTCCTGGAAGGTACCTATAGTAAAATTAGTAAATATTTATAAATAAAACAAATATTTTATACAATTTTTTTCTTCACCATTTATTGGAATTCATATTCGTAAAGTCAGTATTACAACAAAAAATACTCTCTTGAAGAGTGATTTTTGAATATGAATTACATGACGAAATTATGATTGTAACAACAAAATTGTATTTGATTACAACAAAGAATATAAATGATTACAACAATGCAACATAGGAAAAAATACAGAAAATTATTGATGCATTAGAAAAGTAACTGTTTCCTGGAAGGTACCTATAGTAAAATTAGTAAATATTTATAAATAAAACAAATATTTTATACAGTTTTTTTCTTCACCATTTATTGGAATTCATATTCGTCAAGTCAGTATTACAACAAAAAATACTCTCTTGAAGAGTGATTTTTGAATATGAATTACATGACGAAATTCTGATTATAACAACAAAACTGTATTTGATTACAACAAAGAATATAACTAATTACAACAAAGCAACATAGGAAAAAATACAGAAAATTATTGATGCATTAGAAAAGTAACTGTTTCCTGGAAGGTACCTATAGTAAAATTAGTAAATATTTATAAATAAAACAAATATTTTATACAGTTTTTTTCTTCACCATTTATTGGAATTCATATTCGTAAAGTCAGTATTACAACAAAAAATACTCTCTTGAAGAGTGATTTTTGAATATGAATTACATGACGAAATTCTAATTATAACAACAAAATTGTATTTGATTACAACAAAGAATATAACTGATTACAACAAAGCAACATAGGAAAAAATACAGAAAATTATTGATGCATTAGAAAAGTAACTGTTTCCTGGAAGGTTCCTATAGTAAAATTAGTAAATATTTATAAATAAAACAAATATTTTATACAGTTTTTTTCTTCACCATTTATTGGAATTCATATTCGTAAAGTCAGTATTACAACAAAAAATACTCTCTTGAAGAGTGATTTTTGAATATGAATTACATGACGAAATTCTAATTATAACAACAAAACTGTATTTGATTACAACAAAGAATATAACTGATTACAACAAAGCAACATAGGAAAAAATACAGAAAATTATTGATGCATTAGAAAAGTAACTGTTTTCTGGAAGGTACCTATAGTAAAATTAGTAAATATTTATAAATAAAACAAATATTTTATACAGTTTTTTTCTTCACCATTTATTGGAATTCATATTCGTAAAGTCAGTATTACAACAAAAAATACTCTCTTGAAGAGTGATTTTTGAATATGAATTACATGACGAAATTCTAATTATAACAACAAAATTGTATTTGATTACAACAAAGAATATAACTGATTACAACAAAGCAACATAGGAAAAAATACAGAAAATTATTGATGCATTAGAAAAGTAACTGTTTCCTGGAAGGTACCTATAGTAAAATTAGTAAATATTTATAAATAAAACAAATATTTTATACAGTTTTTTTCTTCACCATTTATTGGAATTCATATTCGTAAAGTCAGTATTACAACAAAAAATACTCTCTTGAAGAGTGATTTTTGAATATGAATTACATGACGAAATTCTGATTATAACAACAAAACTG
The DNA here is from genome assembly GCA_963082715.1 of Harpalus rubripes. NCBI lineage: Eukaryota > Metazoa > Arthropoda > Insecta > Coleoptera > Carabidae > Harpalus > Harpalus rubripes. The sequence goes on from CAUJCB010000540.1 coordinate 38,379, forward strand.
TATTTGATTACAACAAAGAATATAACTGATTACAACAAAGCAACATAGGAAAAAATACAGAAAATTATTGATGCATTAGAAAAGTAACTGTTTCCTGGAAGGTACCTATAGTAAAATTAGTAAATATTTATAAATAAAACAAATATTTTATACAGTTTTTTTCTTCACCATTTATTGGAATTCATATTCGTAAAGTCAGTATTACAACAAAAAATACTCTCTTGAAGAGTGATTTTTGAATATGAATTACATGACGAAATTCTGATTATAACAACAAAACTGTATTTGATTACAACAAAGAATATAACTAATTACAACAAAGCAACATAGGAAAAAATACAGAAAATTATTGATGCATTAGAAAAGTAACTGTTTCCTGGAAGGTACCTATAGTAAAATTAGTAAATATTTATAAATAAAACAAATATTTTATACAGTTTTTTTCTTCACCATTTATTGGAATTCATATTCGTAAAGTCAGTATTACAACAAAAAATACTCTCTTGAAGAGTGATTTTTGAATATGAATTACATGACGAAATTCTAATTATAACAACAAAATTGTATTTGATTACAACAAAGAATATAACTGATTACAACAAAGCAACATAGGAAAAAATACAGAAAATTATTGATGCATTAGAAAAGTAACTGTTTCCTGGAAGGTGCCTATAGTAAAATTAGTAAATAATTATAAATAAAACAAATATTTTATACAGTTTTTTTCTTCACCATTTATTGGAATTCATATTCGTAAAGTCAGTATTACAACAAAAAATACTCTCTTGAAGAGTGATTTTTGAATATGAATTACATGACGAAATTCTGATTATAACAACAAAATTGTATTTGATTACAACAAAGAATATAACTGATTACAACAAAGCAACATAGGAAAAAATACAGAAAATTATTGATGCATTAGAAAAGTAACTGTTTCCTGGAAGGTACCTATAGTAAAATTAGTAAATATTTATAAATAAAACAAATATTTTATACAGTTTTTTTTACTTCACCATTTATTGGAATTCATATTCGTAAATTCAGTATTACAACAAAAAATACTCTCTTGAAGAGTGATTTTTGAATATGAATTACATGACGAAATTCTGATTATAACAACAAAATTGTATTTGATTACAACAAAGAATATAACTGATTACAACAAAGCAACCTAGGAAAAAATACAGAAAATTATTGATGCATTAGAAAAGTAACTGTTTCCTGGAAGGTACCTATAGTAAAATTAGTAAATATTTATAAATAAAACAAATATTTTATACAGTTTTTTTCTTCACCATTTATTGGAATTCATATTCGTAAAGTCAGTATTACAACAAAAAATACTCTCTTGAAGAGTGATTTTTGAATATGAATTACATGACGAAATTCTGATTATAACAACAAAATTTTATTTGATTACAACAAAGAATATAACTGATTACAACAAAGAAACATAGGAAAAAATACAGAAAATTATTGATGCATTAGAAAAGTAACTGTTTCCTGGAAGGTACCTATAGTAAAATTAGTAAATATTTATAAATAAAACAAATATTTTATACAGTTTTTTTTACTTCACCATTTATTGGAATTCATATTCGTAAAGTCAGTATTACAACAAAAAATACTCTCTTGAAGAGTGATTTTTGAATATGAATTACATGACGAAATTCTAATTATAACAACAAAATTGTATTTGATTACAACAAAGAATATAACTGTTTACAACAAAGCAACATAGGAAAAAATACAGAAAATTATTGATGCATTAGAAAAGTAACTGTTTCCTGGAAGGTACCTATAGTAAAATTAGTAAATATTTATAAATAAAACAAATATTTTATACAGTTTTTTTTACTTCACCATTTATTGGAATTCATATTCGTAAAGTCAGTATTACATCAAAAAATACTCTCTTGAAGAGTGATTTTTGAATATGAATTACATGACGAAATTCTGATTATAACAACAAAATTGTATTTGATTACAACAAAGAATATAACTGATTACAACAAAGCAACATAGGAAAAAATACAGAAAATTATTGATGCATTAGAAAAGTAACTGTTTCCTGGAAGGTACCTATAGTAAAATAAATAAATATTTATAAATAAAACAAATATTTTATACAGTTTTTTTTACTTCACCATTTATTGAAATTCATATTCGTAAAGTCAGTATTACAACAAAAAATACTCTCTTGAAGAGTGATTTTTGAATATGAATTACATGACGAAATTCTGATTATAACAACAAAACTGTATTTGATTACAACAAAGAATATAACTGATTACAACAAAGCAACATAGGAAAAAATACAGAAAATTATTGATGCATTAGAAAAGTAACTGTTTCCTGGAAGGTACCTATAGTAAAATTAGTAAATATTTATAAATAAAACAAATATTTTATACAGTTTTTTTTACTTCACCATTTATTGGAATTCATATTCGTAAAGTCAGTATTACAACAAAAAATACTCTCTTGAAGAGTGATTTTTGAATATGAATTACATGACGAAATTCTGATTATAACAACAAAATTGTATTTGATTACAACAAAGAATATAACTGATTACAACAAAGCAACCTAGGAAAAAATACAGAAAATTATTGATGCATTAGAAAAGTAACTGTTTCCTGGAAGGTACCTATAGTAAAATTAGTAAATATTTATAAATAAAACAAATATTTTATACAGTTTTTTTCTTCACCATTTATTGGAATTCATATTCGTAAAGTCAGTATTACAACAAAAAATACTCTCTTGAAGAGTGATTTTTGAATATGAATTACATGACGAAATTCTGATTATAACAACAAAATTTTATTTGATTACAACAAAGAATATAACTGATTACAACAAAGAAACATAGGAAAAAATACAGAAAATTATTGATGAATTAGAAAAGTAACTGTTTCCTGGAAGGTACCTATAGTAAAATTAGTAAATATTTATAAATAAAACAAATATTTTATACAGTTTTTTTTACTTCACCATTTATTGGAATTCATATTCGTAAAGTCAGTATTACAACAAAAAATACTCTCTTGAAGAGTGATTTTTGAATATGAATTACATGACGAAATTCTAATTATAACAACAAAATTGTATTTGATTACAACAAAGAATATAACTGATTACAACAAAGCAACATAGGAAAAAATACAGAAAATTATTGATGCATTAGAAAAGTAACTGTTTCCTGGAAGGTGCCTATAGTAAAATTAGTAAATATTTATAAATAAAACAAATATTTTATACAGTTTTTTTCTTCACCATTTATTGGAATTCATATTCGTAAAGTCAGTATTACAACAAAAAATACTCTCTTGAAGAGTGATTTTTGAATATGAATTACATGACGAAATTCTGATTATAACAACAAAATTTTATTTGATTACAACAAAGAATATAACTGATTACAACAAAGAAACATAGGAAAAAATACAGAAAATTATTGATGAATTAGAAAAGTAACTGTTTCCTGGAAGGTACCTATAGTAAAATTAGTAAATATTTATAAATAAAACAAATATTTTATACAGTTTTTTTTTACTTCACCATTTATTGGAATTCATATTCGTAAAGTCAGTATTACAACAAAAAATACTCTCTTGAAGAGTGATTTTTGAATATGAATTACATGACGAATTTCTGATTATAACAACAAAATTGTATTTGATTACAACAAAGAATGTAACTGATTACAACAAAGAAACATAGGAAAAAATACAGAAAATTATTGATGCATTAGAAAAGTAACTGTTTCCTGGAAGGTACCTATAGTAAAATTAGTAAATATTTATAAATAAAACAAATATTTTATACAGTTTTTTTTACTTCACCATTTATTGGAATTCATATTCGTAAAGTCAGTATTACAACAAAAAATACTCTCTTGAAGAGTGATTTTTGAATATGAATTACATGACGAAATTCTGATTATAACAACAAAATTGTATTTGATTACAACAAAGAATATAACTGATTACAACAAAGCAACATAGGAAAAAATACAGAAAATTATTGATGCATTAGAAAAGTAACTGTTTCCTGGAAGGTACCTATAGTAAAATTAGTAAATATTTATAAATAAAACAAATATTTTATACAGTTTTTTTTACTTCACCATTTATTGGAATTCATATTCGTAAAGTCAGTATTACAACAAAAAATACTCTCTTGAAGAGTGATTTTTGAATATGAATTACATGACGAAATTCTGATTATAACAACAAAATTGTATTTGATTACAACAAAGAATATAACTGATTACAACAAAGCAACATAGAAAAAAATACAGAAAATTATTGATGCATTAGAAAAGTAACTGTTTCCTGGAAGGTACCTATAGTAAAATTAGTAAATATTTATAAATAAAACAAATATTTTATACAATTTTTTTATTCACCATTTATTGGAATTCATATTCGTAAAGTCAGTATTACAACAAAAAATACTCTCTTGAAGAGTGATTTTTGAATATGAATTACATGACGAAATTCTGATTATAACAACAAAATTGTATTTGATTACAACAAAGAATATAACTGATTACAACAAAGCAACCTAGGAAAAAATACAGAAAATTATTGATGCATTAGAAAAGTAACTGTTTCCTGGAAGGTACCTATAGTAAAATTAGTAAATTTTTATAAATAAAACAAATATTTTATACAGTTTTTTTCTTCACCATTTATTGGAATTCATATTCGTAAAGTCAGAATTACAACAAAAAATACTCTCTTGAAGAGTGATTTTTGAATATGAATTACATGACGAAATTCTGATTATAACAACAAAATTTTATTTGATTACAACAAAGAATATAACTGATTACAACAAAGAAACAGGAAAAAATACAGAAAATTATTGATGCATTAGAAAAGTAAATGTTTCCTGGAAGGTACCTATAGTAAAATTAGTAAATATTTATAAATAAAACAAATATTTTATACAGTTTTTTTCTTCACCATTTATTGGAATTCATATTCGTAAAGTCAGTATTACAACAAAAAATACTCTCTTGAAGAGTGATTTTTGAATATGAATTACATGACGAAATTCTGATTATAACAACAAAACTGTATTTGATTACAACAAAGAATATAACTGATTACAACAAAGCAACATAGGAAAAAATACAGAAAATTATTGATGCATTAGAAAAGTAAATGTTTCCTGGAAGGTACCTATAGTAAAATTAGTAAATATTTATAAATAAAACAAATATTTTATACAGTTTTTTTCTTCACCATTTATTGGAATTCATATTCGTAAAGTCAGTATTACAACAAAAAATACTCTCTTGAAGAGTGATTTTTGAATATGAATTACATGACGAAATTCTAATTATAACAACAAAATTGTATTTGATTACAACAAAGAATATAACTGATTACAACAAAGCAACATAGGAAAAAATACAGAAAATTATTGATGCATTAGAAAAGTAACTGTTTCCTGGAAGGTACCTATAGTAAAATTAGTAAATATTTATAAATAAAACAAATATTTTATACAATTTTTTTATTCACCATTTATTGGAATTCATATTGGTAAAGTCAGTATTACAACAAAAAATATTCTCATGAAGAGTGATTTTTGAATATGAATTACATGACGAAATTCTGATTATAACAACAAAACTGTATTTGATTACAACAAAGAATATAACTGATTACAACAAAGCAACATAGGAAAAAATACAGAAAATTATTGATGCATTAGAAAAGTAAATGTTTCCTGGAAGGTACCTATAGTAAAATTAGTAAATATTTATAAATAAAACAAATATTTTATACAGTTTTTTTCTTCACCATTTATTGGAATTCATATTCGTAAAGTCAGTATTACAACAAAAAATACTCTCTTGAAGAGTGATTTTTGAATATGAATTACATGACGAAATTCTGATTATAACAACAAAACTGTATTTGATTACAACAAAGAATATAACTGATTACAACAAAGCAACATAGGAAAAAATACAGAAAATTATTGATGCATTAGAAAAGTAAATGTTTCCTGGAAGGTACCTATAGTAAAATTAGTAAATATTTATAAATAAAACAAATATTTTATACAGTTTTTTTCTTCACCATTTATTGGAATTCATATTCGTAAAGTCAGTATTACAACAAAAAATACTCTCTTGAAGAGTGATTTTTGAATATGAATTACATGACGAAATTCTAATTATAACAACAAAATTGTATTTGATTACAACAAAGAATATAACTGATTACAACAAAGCAACATAGGAAAAAATACAGAAAATTATTGATGCATTAGAAAAGTAACTGTTTCCTGGAAGGTACCTATAGTAAAATTAGTAAATATTTATAAATAAAACAAATATTTTATACAGTTTTTTTCTTCACCATTTATTGGAATTCATATTGGTAAAGTCAGTATTACAACAAAAAATATTCTCATGAAGAGTGATTTTTGAATATGAATTACATGACGAAATTCTGATTATAACAACAAAATTGTATTTGATTACAACAAAGAATATAACTGATTACAACAAAGCAACATAGGAAAAAATACAGAAAATTATTGATGCATTAGAAAAGTAACTGTTTCCTGGAAGGTACCTATAGTAAAATTAGTAAATATTTATAAATAAAACAAATATTTTATACAATTTTTTTATTCACCATTTATTGGAATTCATATTCGTAAAGTCAGTATTACAACAAAAAATACTCTCTTGAAGAGTGATTTTTGAATATGAATTACATGACGAAATTCTGATTATAACAACAAAATTGTATTTGATTACAACAAAGAATATAACTGATTACAACAAAGCAACATAGGAAAAAATACAGAAAATTATTGATGCATTAGAAAAGTAACTGTTTCCTGGAAGGTACCTATAGTAAAATTAGTAAATATTTATAAATAAAACAAATATTTTATACAGTTTTTTTCTTCACCATTTATTGGAATTCATATTCGTAAAGTCAGTATTACAACAAAAAATACTCTCTTGAAGAGTGATTTTTGAATATGAATTACATGACGAAATTCTAATTATAACAAAATTGTATTTGATTACAACAAAGAATATAACTGATTACAACAAAGCAACATAGGAAAAAATACAGAAAATTATTGATGCATTAGAAAAGTAACTGTTTCCTGGAAGGTGCCTATAGTAAAATTAGTAAATATTTATAAATAAAACAAATATTTTATACAGTTTTTTTCTTCACCATTTATTGGAATTCATATTCGTAAAGTCAGTATTACAACAAAAAATACTCTCTTGAAGAGTGATTTTTGAATATGAATTACATGACGAAATTCTGATTATAACAACAAAATTTTATTTGATTACAACAAAGAATATAACTGATTACAACAAAGAAACATAGGAAAAAATACAGAAAATTATTGATGAATTAGAAAAGTAACTGTTTCCTGGAAGGTACCTATAGTAAAATTAGTAAATATTTATAAATAAAACAAATATTTTATACAGTTTTTTTTACTTCACCATTTATTGGAATTCATATTCGTAAAGTCAGTATTACAACAAAAAATACTCTCTTGAAGAGTGATTTTTGAATATGAATTACATGACGAAATTCTGATTATAACAACAAAATTTTATTTGATTACAACAAAGAATGTAACTGATTACAACAAAGAAACATAGGAAAAAATACAGAAAATTATTGATGCATTAGAAAAGTAACTGTTTCCTGGAAGGTACCTATAGTAAAATTAGTAAATATTTATAAATAAAACAAATATTTTATACAGTTTTTTTTACTTCACCATTTATTGGAATTCATATTCGTAAAGTCAGTATTACAACAAAAAATACTCTCTTGAAGAGTGATTTTTGAATATGAATTACATGACGAAATTCTGATTATAACAACAAAATTGTATTTGATTACAACAAAGAATATAACTGATTACAACAAAGCAACATAGGAAAAAATACAGAAAATTATTGATGCATTAGAAAAGTAACTGTTTCCTGGAAGGTACCTATAGTAAAATTAGTAAATATTTATAAATAAAACAAATATTTTATACAGTTTTTTTTACTTCACCATTTATTGGAATTCATATTCGTAAACTCAGTATTACAACAAAAAATACTCTCTTGAAGAGTGATTTTTGAATATGAATTACATGACGAAATTCTGATTATAACAACAAAATTGTATTTGATTACAACAAAGAATATAACTGATTACAACAAAGCAACATAGAAAAAAATACAGAAAATTATTGATGCATTAGAAAAGTAACTGTTTCCTGGAAGGTACCTATAGTAAAATTAGTAAATATTTATAAATAAAACAAATATTTTATACAATTTTTTTATTCACCATTTATTGGAATTCATATTCGTAAAGTCAGTATTACAACAAAAAATACTCTCTTGAAGAGTGATTTTTGAATATGAATTACATGACGAAATTCTGATTATAACAACAAAATTGTATTTGATTACAACTAAGAATATAACTGATTACAACAAAGCAACATAGGAAAAAATACAGAAAATTATTGATGCATTAGAAAAGTAACTGTTTCCTGGAAGGTACCTATAGTAAAATTAGTAAATATTTATAAATAAAACAAATATTTTATACAGTTTTTTTCTTCACCATTTATTGGAATTCATATTCGTAAAGTCAGTATTACAACAAAAAATACTCTCTTGAAGAGTGATTTTTGAATATGAATTACATGACGAAATTCTGATTATAACAACAAAACTGAATTTTATTACAACAAAGAATATAACTGATTACAACAAAGCGACATAGGAAAAAATACAGAAAATTATTGATGCATTAGCAAAGTAACTGTTTCCTGGAAGGTACCTATAGTAAAATTAGTAAATATTTATAAATAAAACAAATATTTTATACAGTTTTTTTCTTCACCATTTATTGGAATTCATATTCGTAAAGTCAGTATTACAACAAAAAATACTCTCTTGAAGAGTGATTTTTGAATATGAATTACATGACGAAATTCTGATTATAACAACAAAACTGTATTTGATTACAACAAAGAATATAACTGATTACAACAAAGCAACATAGGAAAAAATACAGAAAATTATTGATGCATTAGAAAAGTAAATGTTTCCTGGAAGGTACCTATAGTAAAATTAGTAAATATTTATAAATAAAACAAATATTTTATAGTTTTTTTCTTCACCATTTATTGGAATTCATATTCGTAAAGTCAGTATTACAACAAAAAATACTCTCTTGAAGAGTGATTTTTGAATATGAATTACATGACGAAATTCTAATTATAACAACAAAATTGTATTTGATTACAACAAAGAATATAACTGATTACAACAAAGCAACATAGGAAAAAATACAGAAAATTATTGATGCATTAGAAAAGTAACTGTTTCCTGGAAGGTACCTATAGTAAAATTAGTAAATATTTATAAATAAAACAAATATTTTATACAGTTTTTTTCTTCACCATTTATTGGAATTCATATTGGTAAAGTCAGTATTACAACAAAAAATATTCTCATGAAGAGTGATTTTTGAATATGAATTACATGACGAAATTCTGATTATAACAACAAAATTGTATTTGATTACAACAAAGAATATAACTGATTACAACAAAGCAACATAGGAAAAAATACAGAAAATTATTGATGCATTAGAAAAGTAACTGTTTCCTGGAAGGTACCTATAGTAAAATTAGTAAATATTTATAAATAAAACAAATATTTTATACAATTTTTTTATTCACCATTTATTGGAATTCATATTCGTAAAGTCAGTATTACAACAAAAAATACTCTCTTGAAGAGTGATTTTTGAATATGAATTACATGACGAAATTCTGATTATAACAACAAAATTGTATTTGATTACAACAAAGAATATAACTGATTACAACAAAGCAACATAGGAAAAAATACAGAAAATTATTGATGCATTAGAAAAGTAACTGTTTCCTGGAAGGTACCTATAGTAAAATTAGTAAATATTTATAAATAAAACTAATATTTTATACAGTTTTTTTCTTCACCATTTATTGGAATTCATATTCGTAAAGTCAGTATTACAACAAAAAATACTCTCTTGAAGAGTGATTTTTGAATATGAATTACATGACGAAATTCTAATTATAACAAAATTGTATTTGATTACAACAAAGAATATAACTGATTACAACAAAGCAACATAGGAAAAAATACAGAAAATTATTGATGCATTAGAAAAGTAACTGTTTCCTGGAAGGTACCTATAGTAAAATTAGTAAATATTTATAAATAAAACAAATATTTTATACAGTTTTTTTCTTCACCATTTATTGGAATTCATATTCGTAAAGTCAGTATTACATCAAAAAATACTCTCTAGAAGAGTGATTTTTAAATATGAATTACATGACGAAATTCTGATTATAACAACAAAATTGTATTTGATTACATCAAAGAATATATCTGATTACAACAAAGAAACATAGAAAAAAAATACAGAAAATTATTGATGCATTAGAAAAGTAAATGTTTCCTGGAAGGTACCTATAGTAAAATTAGTAAATATTTATAAATAAAACAAATATTTTATACAGTTTTTTTCTTCACCATTTATTGGAATTCATATTCGTAAAGTCAGTATTACAACAAAAAATACTCTCTTGAAGAGTGATTTTTGAATATGAATTACATGACGAAATTCTAATTATAACAACAAAATTGTATTTGATTACAACTAAGAATATAACTGATTACAACAAAGCAACATAGGAAAAAATACAGAAAATTATTGATGCATTAGAAAAGTAACTGTTTCCTGGAAGGTACCTATAGTAAAATTAGTAAATATTTATAAATAAAACAAATATTTTATACAGTTTTTTTCTTCACCATTTATTGGAATTCATATTCGTAAAGTCAGTATTACAACAAAAAATACTCTCTTGAAGAGTGATTTTTGAATATGAATTACATGACGAAATTCTAATTATAACAAAATTGTATTTGATTACAACAAAGAATATAACTGATTACAACAAAGAAACATAGGAAAAAATACAGAAAATTATTGATGCATTAGAAAAGTAACTGTTTCCTGGAAGGTACCTATAGTAAAATTAGTAAATATTTATAAATAAAACAAATATTTTATACAGTTTTTTTCTTCACCATTTATTGGAATTCATATTCGTAAAGTCAGTATTACATCAAAAAATACTCTCTAGAAGAGTGATTTTTAAATATGAATTACATGACGAAATTCTGATTATAACAACAAAATTGTATTTGATTACATCAAAGAATATAACTGATTACAACAAAGAAACATAGAAAAAAAATACAGAAAATTATTGATGCATTAGAAAAGTAAATGTTTCCTGGAAGGTACCTATAGTAAAATTAGTAAATATTTATAAATAAAACAAATATTTTATACAGTTTTTTTCTTCACCATTTATTGGAATTCATATTCGTAAAGTCAGTATTACAACAAAAAATACTCTCTTGAAGAGTGATTTTTGAATATGAATTACATGACGAAATTCTAATTATAACAACAAAATTGTATTTGATTACAACTAAGAATATAACTGATTACAACAAAGCAACATAGGAAAAAATACAGAAAATTATTGATGCATTAGAAAAGTAACTGTTTCCTGGAAGGTACCTATAGTAAAATTAGTAAATATTTATAAATAAAACAAATATTTTATACAGTTTTTTTCTTCACTATTTATTGGAATTCATATTCGTAAAGTCAGTATTACAACAAAAAATACTCTCTTAAAGAGTGATTTTTGAATATGAATTACATGACGAAATTCTAATTATAACAAAATTGTATTTGATTAAAACAAAGAATATAACTGATTACAACAAAGCAACATAGGAAAAAATACAGAAAATTATTGATGCATTAGAAAAGTAACTGTTTCCTGGAAGGTACCTATAGTAAAATTAGTAAATATTTATAAATAAAACAAATATTTTATACAATTTTTTTATTCACCATTTATTGGAATTCATATTCGTAAAGTCAGTATTACAACAAAAAATACTCTCTTGAAGAGTGATTTTTGAATATGAATTACATGACGAAATTCTGATTATAACAACAAAATTGTATTTGATTACAACAAAGAATATAACTGATTACAACATGGCAACATAGAAAAAAATACAGAAAATTATTGATGCATTAGAAAAGTAACTGTTTCCTGGAAGGTACCTATAGTAAAATTAGTAAATATTTATAAATAAAACAAATATTTTATACAGTTTTTTTCTTCACCATTTATTGGAATTCATATTCGTAAAGTCAGTATTACAACAAAAAATACTCTCTTGAAGAGTGATTTTTGAATATGAATTACATGACGAAATTCTAATTATAACAAAATTGTATTTGATTACAACAAAGAATATAACTGATTACAACAAAGCAACATAGGAAAAAATACAGAAAATTATTGATGCATTAGAAAAGTAACTGTTTCCTGGAAGGTACCTATAGTAAAATTAGTAAATATTTATAAATAAAACAAATATTTTATACAGTTTTTTTCTTCACCATTTATTGGAATTCATATTCGTAAAGTCAGTATTACATCAAAAAATACTCTCTAGAAGAGTGATTTTTAAATATGAATTACATGACGAAATTCTGATTATAACAACAAAATTGTATTTGATTACATCAAAGAATATAACTGATTACAACAAAGAAACATAGAAAAAAAATACAGAAAATTATTGATGCATTAGAAAAGTAAATGTTTCCTGGAAGGTACCTATAGTAAAATTAGTAAATATTTATAAATAAAACAAATATTTTATACAGTTTTTTTCTTCACCATTTATTGGAATTCATATTCGTAAAGTCAGTATTACAACAAAAAATACTCTCTTGAAGAGTGATTTTTGAATATGAATTACATGACGAAATTCTGATTATAACAACAAAATTGTATTTGATTACAACAAAGAATATAACTGATTACAACAAAGAAACATAGGAAAAAATTCAGAAAATTATTGATGCATTAGAAAAGTAACTGTTTCCTGGAAGGTACCTATAGTAATATTAGTAAATATTTATAAATAAAACAAATATTTTATACAGTTTTTTTCTTCACCATTTATTGGAATTCATATTCGTAAAGTCAGTATTACATCAAAAAATACTCTCTTGAAGAGTGATTTCTAAATATGAATTACATGACGAAATTCTGATTATAACAACAAAATTGTATTTGATTACAACAAAGAATATAACTGATTACAACAAAGAAACATAGGAAAAAATACAGAAAATTATTGATGCATTAGAAAAGTAACTGTTTCATGGAAGGTACCTATAGTAAAATTAGTAAATATTTATAAATAAAGCAAGTAATTTATACAGTTTCTTTCTTCACCATTTATTGGAATTCATATTCGTAAAGTCAGTATTACATCAAAAAAACTCTCTCGAAGAGTGATTTTTAAATATGAATTACATGACGAAATTCTGATTATAATAACAAAATTGTATTTGATTACAACAAAGAATATAACTGATTACAACAAAGAAACATAGGAAAAAATACATAAAATTATTGATGCATTAGAAAAGTAACTGTTTCCTGGAAGGTACCTATAGTAAAATTAGTAAATATTTATAAATAAAACAAATATTTTATACAGTTTTTTTCTTCACCATTTATTGGAATTCATATTCGTAAAGTCAGTATTACATCAAAAAATACTCTCTTGAAGAGTGATTTCTAAATATGAATTACATGACTAAATTCTGATTATAACAACAAAATTGTATTTGATTACAACAAAGAATATAACTGATTACAACAAAGAAACATAGGAAAAAATACAGAAAATTATTGATGCATTAGAAAAGAAAATGTTTCCTGGAAGGTACCTATAGTAAAATTAGTAAATATTTATAAATAAAACAAATATTTTATACAGTTTTTTTCTTCACCATTTATTGGAATTCATATTCGTAAAGTCAGTATTACATCAAAAAATACTCTCTCGAAGAGTGATTTTTAAATATAAATTACATGACGAAATTCTGATGATAACAACAAAATTGTATTTGATTACAACAAAGAATATAACTGATTACAACAAAGAAACATAGGAAAAAATACAGAAAATTATTGATGCATTAGAAAAGTAACTGTTTCCTGGAAGGTACCTATAGTAAAATTAGTAAATATTTATAAATAAAACAAATATTTTATACAGTTTTTTTCTTCACCATTTATTGGAATTCATATTCGTAAAGTCAGTATTACATCAAAAAATACTCTCTTGAAGAGTGATTTCTAAATATGAATTACATGACGAAATTCTGATTATAACAACAAAATTGTATTTGATTACAACAAAGAATATAACTGATTACAACAAAGAAACATAGGAAAAAATACAGAAAATTATTGATGCATTAGAAAAGTAACTGTTTCATGGAAGGTACCTATAGTAAAATTAGTAAATATTTATAAATAAAGCAAGTAATTTATACAGTTTCTTTCTTCACCATTTATTGGAATTCATATTCGTAAAGTCAGTATTACATCAAAAAAACTCTCTCGAAGAGTGATTTTTAAATATGAATTACATGACGAAATTCTGATTATAATAACAAAATTGTATTTGATTACAACAAAGAAACATAGGAAAAAATACATAAAATTATTGATGCATTAGAAAAGTAACTGTTTCCTGGAAGGTACCTATAGTAAAATTAGTAAATATTTATAAATAAAACAAATATTTTATACAGTTTTTTTCTTCACCATTTATTGGAATTCATATTCGTAAAGTCAGTATTACATCAAAAAATACTCTCTTGAAGAGTGATTTCTAAATATGAATTACATGACTAAATTCTGATTATAACAACAAAATTGTATTTGATTACAACAAAGAATATAACTGATTACAACAAAGAAACATAGGAAAAAATACAGAAAATTATTGATGCATTAGAAAAGTAAATGTTTCCTGGAAGGTACCTATAGTAAAATTAGTAAATATTTATAAATAAAACAAATATTTTATACAGTTTTTTTCTTCACCATTTATTGGAATTCATATTCGTAAAGTCAGTATTACATCAAAAAATACTCTCTCGAAGAGTGATTTTTAAATCTAAATTACATGACGAAATTCTGATGATAACAACAAAATTGTATTTGATTACAACAAAGAATATAACTGATTACAACAAAGAAACATAGGAAAAAATACAGAAAATTATTGATGCATTAGAAAAGTAACTGTTTCATGGAAGGTACCTATAATAAAATTAGTAAATATTTATAAATAAAGCAAGTAATTTATACAGTTTCTTTCTTCACCATTTATTGGAATTCATATTCGTAAAGTCAGTATTACATCAAAAAAACTCTCTCGAAGAGTGATTTTTAAATATGAATTACATGACGAAATTCTGATTATAATAACAAAATTGTATTTGATTACAACAAAGAATATAACTGATTACAACAAAGAAACAGGAAAAAATACATAAAATTATTGATGCATTAGAAAAGTAACTGTTTCCTGGAAGGTACCTATAGTAAAATTAGTAAATATTTATAAATAAAACAAATATTTTATACAGTTTTTTTCTTCACCATTTATTGGAATTCATATTCGTAAAGTCAGTATTACATCAAAAAATACTCTCTTGAAGAGTGATTTTTAAATATAAATTACATGACTAAATTCTGATTATAACAACAAAATTGTATTTGATTACAACAAAGAATATAACTGATTACAACAAAGAAACATAGGAAAAAATACAGAAAATTATTGATGCATTAGAAAAGTAAATGTTTCCTGGAAGGTACCTATAGTAAAATTAGTAAATATTTATAAATAAACCAAATATTTTATACAGTTTTTTTCTTCACAATTTATTGGAATTCACATTCGTAAAGTCAGTATTACATCAAAAAATACTCCCTTGAAGAGTGATTTCTAAATATGAATTACATGACGAAATTCTGATTATAACAACAAAATTGTATTTGATTACAACAAAGAATATAACTGATTACAACAAAGAAACATAGGAAAAAATACATAAAATTATTGATGCATTAGAAAAGTAACTGTTTCCTGGAAGGTACCTATAGTAAAATTAGTAAATATTTATAAATAAAACAAATATTTTATACAGTTTTTTTCTTCACCATTTATTGGAATTCATATTCGTAAATTCAGTATTACATCAAAAAATACTCTCTTGAAGAGTGATTTTTAAATATAAATTACATGACTAAATTCTGATTATAACAACAAAATTGTATTTGATTACAACAAAGAATATAACTGATTACAACAAAGAAACATAGGAAAAAATACAGAAAATTATTGATGCATTAGAAAAGTAAATGTTTCCTGGAAGGTACCTATAGTAAAATTAGTAAATATTTATAAATAAAACAAATATTTTATACAGTTTTTTTCTTCACAATTTATTGGAATTCACATTCGTAAAGTCAGTATTACATCAAAAAATACTCCCTTGAAGAGTGATTTCTAAATATGAATTACATGACGAAATTCTGATTATAACAACAAAATTGTATTTGATTACAACAAAGAATATAACTGATTACAACAAAGAAACATAGGAAAAAATACAGAAAATTATTGATGCATTAGAAAAGTAACTGTTTCCTGGAAGGTACCTATAGTAAAATTAGTAAATATTTATAAATAAAACAAATATTTTATACAGTTTTTTTCTTCACCATTTATTGGAATTCATATTCGTAAAGTCAGTATTACATCAAAAAATACTCTCTTGAAGAGTGATTTCTAAATATGAATTACATGACGAAATTCTGATTATAACAACAAAATTGTATTTGATTACAACAAAGAATATAACTGATTACAACAAAGAAACATAGGAAAAAATACAGAAAATTATTGATGCATTAGAAAAGTAACTGTTTCATGGAAGGTACCTATAGTAAAATTAGTAAATATTTATAAATAAAGCAAGTAATTTATACAGTTTCTTTCTTCACCATTTATTGGAATTCATATTCGTAAAGTCAGTATTACATCCAAAAAAACTCTCTCGAAGAGTGATTTTTAAATATGAATTACATGACGAAATTCTGATTATAATAACAAAATTGTATTTGATTACAACAAAGAATATAACTGATTACAACAAAGAAACATAGGAAAAAATACATAAAATTATTGATGCATTAGAAAAGTAACTGTTTCCTGGAAGGTACCTATAGTAAAATTAGTAAATATTTATAAATAAAACAAATATTTTGTACAGTTTTTTTCTTCACCATTTATTGGAATTCATATTCGTAAAGTCAGTATTACATCAAAAAATACTCTCTTGAAGAGTGATTTTTAAATATAAATTACATGACTAAATTCTGATTATAACAACAAAATTTTATTTGATTACAACAAAGAATATAACTGATTACAACAAAGAAACATAGGAAAAAATACAGAAAATTATTGATGCATTAGAAAAGTAAATGATTCCTGGAAGGTACCTATAGTAAAATTAGTAAATATTTATAAATAAAACAAATATTTTGTACAGTTTTTTTCTTCACCATTTATTGGAATTCATATTCGTAAAGTCAGTATTACATCAAAAAAACTCTCTCGAAGAGTGATTTTTAAATATGAATTACATGACGAAATTCTGATTATAACAACAAAATTGTATTTGATTACAACAAAGAATATAACTGATTACAACAAAGAAACATAGGAAAAAATACAGAAAATTATTGATGCATTAGAAAAGTAACTGTTTCCTGGAAGGTACCTATAGTAAAGTTAGTAAATATTTATAAATAAAACAAATATTTTATACAATTTTTTTCTTCACCATTTATTGGAATTCATATTCGTAAAGTCAGTATTGCAACAAAAAATACTTTCTTGAAGAGTGATTTTTGAATATGAATTACATGACGAAATTCTGATTATAACAACAAAATTGTATTTGATTACAACAAAGAATATAACTGATTACAACAAAGCAACATAGGAAAAAATACAGAAAATTATTGATGCATTAGAAAAGTAACTGTTTCCTGGAAGGTACCTATAGTAAAATTAGTAAATATTTATAAATAAAACAAATATTTTATACAGTTTTTTTCTTCACCATTTATTAGAATTCATATTCGTAAAGTCAGTATTACAACAAAAAATACTCTCTTGAAGAGTGATTTTTTAATATGAATTACATGACGAAATTCTGAATATAACAAAATTGTATTTGATTACAACAAAGAATATAACTGATTACAACAAAGCAACATAGGAAAAAAAAGAGAAAATTATTGATGCATTAGAAAAGTAACTGTTTCCTGGAAGGTACCTATAGTAAAATTAGTAAATATTTATAAATAAAACAAATATTTTATACAATTTTTTTCTTCACCATTTATTGGAATTCATATTCGTAAAGTCAGTATTACAACAAAAAATACTCTCTTGAAGAGTGATTTTTGAATATGAAATACATGACGAAATTCTGATTATAACAACAAAATTGTATTTGATTACAACAAAGAATATAACTGATTACAACAAAGCAACATAGGAAAAAAAGAGAAAATTATTGATGCATTAGAAAAGTAACTGTTTCCTGGAAGGTACCTATAGTAAAATTAGTAAATATTTATAAATAAAACAAATATTTTATACAGTTTTTTTCTTCACCATTTATTGGAATTCATATTCGTAAAGTCAGTATTACAACAAAAAATACTCTCTTGAAGAGTGATTTTTTAATATGAATTACATGACGAAATTCTGATTATAACAACAAAATTGTATTTGATTACAACAAAGAATATAACTGATTACAACAAAGCAACATAGGAAAAAATACAGAAAATTATTGATGCATTAGAAAAGTAACTGTTTCCTGGAAGGTACCTATAGTAAAATTAGTAAATATTTATAAATAAAACTAATATTTTATACAGTTTTTTTCTTCACCATTTATTGGAATTCATATTCGTAAAGTCAGTATTACAACAAAAAATACTCTCTTGAAGAGTGATTTTTGAATATGAATTACATGACGAAATTCTGATTATAACAACAAA
Source organism: Harpalus rubripes (assembly GCA_963082715.1). Taxonomy (NCBI): domain Eukaryota; kingdom Metazoa; phylum Arthropoda; class Insecta; order Coleoptera; family Carabidae; genus Harpalus; species Harpalus rubripes. Next base: position 57,528 of record CAUJCB010000540.1, read on the forward strand.
ATTGTATTTGATTACAACAAAGAATATAACTGATTACAACAAAGCAACATAGGAAAAAATACTGAAAATTATTGATGCATTAGAAAAGTAACTGTTTCCTGGAAGGTGCCTATAGTAAAATTAGTAAATATTTATAAATAAAACAAATATTTTATACAGTTTTTTTCTTCACCATTTATTGGAATTCATATTCGTAAAGTCAGTATTACAACAAAAAATACTCTCTTGAAGAGTGATTTTTTAATATGAATTACATGACGAAATTCTGAATATAACAACAAAATTGTATTTGATTACAACAAAGAATATAACTGATTACAACAAAGCAACATAGGAAAAAATACAGAAAATTATTGATGCATTAGAAAAGTAACTGTTTCCTGGAAGGTACCTAAAGTAAAGTTAGTAAATATTTATAAATAAAACAAATATTTTATACAATTTTTTTCTTCACCATTTATTGGAATTCATATTCGTAAAGTCAGTATTGCAACAAAAAATACTTTCTTGAAGAGTGATTTTTGAATATGAATTACATGACGAAATTCTGATTATAACAACAAAATTGTATTTGATTACAACAAGGAATATAACTGATTACAACAAAGCAACATAGGAAAAAATACAGAAAATTATTGATGCATTAGAAAAGTAACTGTTTCCTGGAAGGTACCTATAGTAAAATTAGTAAATATTTATAAATAAAATAAATATTTTATACAGTTTTTTTCTTCACCATTTATTGGAATTCATATTCGTAAAGTCAGTATTACAACAAAAAATACTGTCTTGAAGAGTGATTTTTTAATATGAATTACATGACGAAATTCTGAATATAACAAAAAAATTGTATTTGATTACAACAAAGAATATAACTGATTACAACAAAGCAACATAGGAAAAAATAGAGAAAATTATTGATGCATTAGAAAAGTAACTGTTTCCTGGAAGGTACCTATAGTAAAATTAGTAAATATTTATAAATAAAACAAATATTTTATACAGTTTTTTTCTTCACCATTTATTGGAATTCATATTCGTAAAGTCAGTATTACAACAAAAAGTACTCTCTTGAAGAGTGATTTTTTAATATGAATTACATGACGAAATTCTGAATATAACAACAAAATTGTATTTGATTACAACAAAGAATATAACTGATTACAACAAAGCAACATAGGAAAAAATACAGAAAATTATTGATGCATTAGAAAAGTAACTGTTTCCTGGAAGGTACCTATAGTAAAATTAGTAAATATTTATAAATAAAACAAATATTTTATACAATTTTTTTCTTCACCATTTATTGGAATTCATATTCGTAAAGTCAGTATTACAACAAAAAATACTCTCTTGAAGAGTGATTTTTGAATATGAATTACATGACGAAATTCTGATTATAACAACAAAATTGTATTTGATTACAACAAAGAATATAAATGATTACAACAATGCAACATAGGAAAAAATACAGAAAATTATTGATGCATTAGAAAAGTAACTGTTTCCTGGAAGGTACCTATAGTGAAATTAGTAAATATTTATAAATAAAACAAATATTTTATACAGTTTTTTTCTTCACCATTTATTGGAATTCATATTCGTCAAGTCAATATTACAACAAAAAATACTCTCTTGAAGAGTGATTTTTGAATATGAATTACATGACGAAATTCTGATTATAACAACAAAACTGTATTTGATTACAACAAAGAATATAACTGATTACAACAAAGCAACATAGGAAAAAATACAGAAAATTATTGATGCATTAGAAAAGTAACTGTTTCCTGGAAGGTACCTATAGTAAAATTAGTAAATATTTATAAATAAAACAAATATTTTATACAATTTTTTTCTTCACCATTTATTGGAATTCATATTCGTCAAGTCAGTATTACAACAAAAAATACTCTCTTGAAGAGTGATTTTTGAATATGAATTACATGACGAAATTCTGATTATAACAACAAAACTGTATTTGATTACAACAAAGAATATAACTGATTACAACAAAGCAACATAGGAAAAAATACAGAAAATTATTGATGCATTAGAAAAGTAACTGTTTCCTGGAAGGTACCTATAGTAAAATTAGTAAATATTTATAAATAAAACAAATATTTTATACAGTTTTTTTCTTCACCATTTATTGGAATTCATATTCGTAAAGTCAGTATTACAACAAAAAATACTCTCTTGAAGAGTGATTTTTGAATATGAATTACATGACGAAATTCTGATTATAACAACAAAACTGTATTTGATTACAACAAAGAATATAACTAATTACAACAAAGCAACATAGGAAAAAATACAGAAAATTATTGATGCATTAGAAAAGTAACTGTTTCCTGGAAGGTACCTATAGTAAAATTAGTAAATATTTATAAATAAAACAAATATTTTATACAGTTTTTTTCTTCACCATTTATTGGAATTCATATTCGTAAAGTCAGTATTACAACAAAAAATACTCTCTTGAAGAGTGATTTTTGAATATGAATTACATGACGAAATTCTAATTATAACAACAAAATTGTATTTGATTACAACAAAGAATATAACTGATTACAACAAAGCAACATAGGAAAAAATACAGAAAATTATTGATGCATTAGAAAAGTAACTGTTTCCTGGAAGGTACCTATAGTAAAATTAGTAAATATTTATAAATAAAACTAATATTTTATACAGTTTTTTTCTTCACCATTTATTGGAATTCATATTCGTAAAGTCAGTATTACAACAAAAAATACTCTCTTGAAGAGTGATTTTTGAATATGAATTACATGACGAAATTCTGATTATAACAACAAAATTGTATTTGATTACAACAAAGAATATAACTGATTACAACAAAGCAACATAGGAAAAAATACAGAAAATTATTGATGCATTAGAAAAGTAACTGTTTCCTGGAAGGTACCTATAGTAAAATTAGTAAATATTTATAAATAAAACAAATATTTTATACAGTTTTTTTCTTCACTATTTATTGGAATTCATATTCGTAAAGTCAGTATGACAACAAAAAATACTCTCTTGAAGAGTGATTTTTGAATATGAATTACATGACGAAATTCTAATTATAACAACAAAATTGTATTTGATTACAACAAAGAATATAACTGATTACAACAAAGCAACATAGGAAAAAATACAGAAAATTATTGATGCATTAGAAAAGTAACTGTTTCCTGGAAGGTACCTATAGTAAAATTAGTAAATATTTATAAATAAAACAAATATTTTATACAGTTTTTTTCTTCACTATTTATTGGAATTCATATTCGTAAAGTCAGTATTACAACAAAAAATACTCTCTTGAAGAGTGATTTTTGAATATGAATTACATGACGAAATTCTAATTATAACAACAAAACTGTATTTGATTACAACAAAGAATATAACTGATTACAACAAAGCAACATAGGAAAAAATACAGAAAATTATTGATGCATTAGAAAAGTAACTGTTTCCTGGAAGGTACCTATAGTAAAATTAGTAAATAGTTATAAATAAAACAAATATTTTATACAGTTTTTTTCTTCACCATTTATTGGAATTCATATTCGTAAAGTCAGTATTACAACAAAAATACTTTCTTGAAGAGTGATTTTTGAATATGAATTACATGACGAAATTCTGATTATAACAACAAAATTGTATTTGATTACAACAAAGAATATAACTGATTACAACAAAGCAACATAGGAAAAAATACAGAAAATTATTGATGCATTAGAAAAGTAACTGTTTCCTGGAAGGTACCTATAGTAAAATTAGTAAATATTTATAAATAAAACAAATATTTTATACAGTTTTTTTTACTTCACCATTTATTGGAATTCATATTCGTAAATTCAGTATTACAACAAAAAATACTCTCTTGAAGAGTGATTTTTGAATATGAATTACATGACGAAATTCTGATTATAACAACAAAATTGTATTTGATTACAACAAAGAATATAACTGATTACAACAAAGCAACCTAGGAAAAAATACAGAAAATTATTGATGCATTAGAAAAGTAACTGTTTCCTGGAAGGTACCTATAGTAAAATTAGTAAATATTTATAAATAAAACAAATATTTTATACAGTTTTTTTCTTCACCATTTATTGGAATTCATATTCGTAAAGTCAGTATTACAACAAAAAATACTCTCTTGAAGAGTGATTTTTGAATATGAATTACATGACGAAATTCTGATTATAACAACAAAATTTTATTTGATTACAACAAAGAATATAACTGATTACAACAAAGAAACATAGGAAAAAATACAGAAAATTATTGATGCATTAGAAAAGTAACTGTTTCCTGGAAGGTACCTATAGTAAAATTAGTAAATATTTATAAATAAAACAAATATTTTATACAGTTTTTTTTACTTCACCATTTATTGGAATTCATATTCGTAAAGTCAGTATTACAACAAAAAATACTCTCTTGAAGAGTGATTTTTGAATATGAATTACATGACGAAATTCTAATTATAACAACAAAATTGTATTTGATTACAACAAAGAATATAACTGATTACAACAAAGCAACATAGGAAAAAATACAGAAAATTATTGATGCATTAGAAAAGTAACTGTTTCCTGGAAGGTACCTATAGTAAAATTAGTAAATATTTATAAATAAAACAAATATTTTATACAGTTTTTTTTACTTCACCATTTATTGGAATTCATATTCGTAAAGTCAGTATTACAACAAAAAATACTCTCTTGAAGAGTGATTTTTGAATATGAATTACATGACGAAATTCTGATTATAACAACAAAATTGTATTTGATTACAACAAAGAATATAACTGATTACAACAAAGCAACATAGGAAAAAATACAGAAAATTATTGATGCATTAGAAAAGTAACTGTTTCCTGGAAGGTACCTATAGTAAAATTAGTAAATATTTATAAATAAAACAAATATTTTATACAGTTTTTTTTACTTCACCATTTATTGGAATTCATATTCGTAAATTCAGTATTACAACAAAAATTACTCTCTTGAAGAGTGATATTTGAATATGAAGTACATGACGAAATTCTGATTATAACAACAAAATTGTATTTGATTACAACAAAGAATATAATTGATTACAACAAAGCAACCTAGGAAAAAATACAGAAAATTATTGATGCATTAGAAAAGTAACTGTTTCCTGGAAGGTACCTATAGTAAAATTAGTAAATATTTATAAATAAAACAAATATTTTATACAGTTTTTTTCTTCACCATTTATTGGAATTCATATTCGTAAAGTCAGTATTACAACAAAAAATACTCTCTTGAAGAGTGATTTTTGAATATGAATTACATGACGAAATTCTGATTATAACAACAAAATTTTATTTGATTACAACAAAGAATATAACTGATTACAACAAAGAAACATAGGAAAAAATACAGAAAATTATTGATGCATTAGAAAAGTAACTGTTTCCTGGAAGGTACCTATAGTAAAATTAGTAAATATTTATAAATAAAACAAATATTTTATACAGTTTTTTTTACTTCACCATTTATTGGAATTCATATTCGTAAAGTCAGTATTACAACAAAAAATACTCTCTTGAAGAGTGATTTTTGAATATGAATTACATGACGAAATTCTAATTATAACAACAAAATTGTATTTGATTACAACAAAGAATATAACTGATTACAACAAAGCAACATAGGAAAAAATACAGAAAATTATTGATGCATTAGAAAAGTAACTGTTTCCTGGAAGGTACCTATAGTAAAATTAGTAAATATTTATAAATAAAACAAATATTTTATACAGTTTTTTTTACTTCACCATTTGTTGGAATTCATATTCGTAAAGTCAGTATTACAACAAAAAATACTCTCTTGAAGAGTGATTTTTGAATATGAATTACATGACGAAATTCTGATTATAACAACAAAATTGTATTTGATTACAACAAAGAATATAACTGATTACAACAAAGCAACATAGGAAAAAATACAGAAAATTATTGATGCATTAGAAAAGTAACTGTTTCCTGGAAGGTGCCTATAGTAAAATTAGTAAATATTTATAAATAAAACAAATATTTTATACAGTTTTTTTTACTTCACCATTTGTTGGAATTCATATTCGTAAAGTCAGTATTACAACAAAAAATACTCTCTTGAAGAGTGATTTTTGAATATGAATTACATGACGAAATTCTGATTATAACAACAAAATTGTATTTGATTACAACAAAGAATATAACTGATTACAACAAAGCAACATAGGAAAAAATACAGAAAATTATTGATGCATTAGAAAAGTAACTGTTTCCTGGAAGGTGCCTATAGTAAAATTAGTAAATATTTATAAATAAAACAAATATTTTATACAGTTTTTTTCTTCACCATTTATTGGAATTCATATTCGTAAAGTCAGTATTACAACAAAAAATACTCTCTTGAAGAGTGATTTTTGAATATGAATTACATGACGAAATTCTAATTATAACAACAAAACTGTATTTGATTACAACAAAGAATATAACTGATTACAACAAAGCAACATAGGAAAAAATACAGAAAATTATTGATGCATTAGAAAAGTAACTGTTTCCTGGAAGGTACCTATAGTAAAATTAGTAAATAGTTATAAATAAAACAAATATTTTATACAGTTTTTTTCTTCACCATTTATTGGAATTCATATTCGTAAAGTCAGTATTACAACAAAAATACTCCCTTGAAGAGTGATTTTTGAATATGAATTACATGACGAAATTCTGATTATAACAACAAAATTGTATTTGATTACAACAAAGAATATAACTGATTACAACAAAGCAACATAGGAAAAAATACAGAAAATTATTGATGCATTAGAAAAGTAACTGTTTCCTGGAAGGTACCTATAGTAAAATTAGTAAATATTTATAAATAAAACAAATATTTTATACAGTTTTTTTTACTTCACCATTTATTGGAATTCATATTCGTAAATTCAGTATTACAACAAAAATTACTCTCTTGAAGAGTGATATTTGAATATGAAGTACATGACGAAATTCTGATTATAACAACAAAATTGTATTTGATTACAACAAAGAATATAATTGATTACAACAAAGCAACCTAGGAAAAAATACAGAAAATTATTGATGCATTAGAAAAGTAACTGTTTCCTGGAAGGTACCTATAGTAAAATTAGTAAATATTTATAAATAAAACAAATATTTTATACAGTTTTTTTCTTCACCATTTATTGGAATTCATATTCGTAAAGTCAGTATTACAACAAAAAATACTCTCTTGAAGAGTGATTTTTGAATATGAATTACATGACGAAATTCTGATTATAACAACAAAATTTTATTTGATTACAACAAAGAATATAACTGATTACAACAAAGAAACATAGGAAAAAATACAGAAAATTATTGATGCATTAGAAAAGTAACTGTTTCCTGGAAGGTACCTATAGTAAAATTAGTAAATATTTATAAATAAAACAAATATTTTATACAGTTTTTTTTACTTCACCATTTATTGGAATTCATATTCGTAAAGTCAGTATTACAACAAAAAATACTCTCTTGAAGAGTGATTTTTGAATATGAATTACATGACGAAATTCTAATTATAACAACAAAATTGTATTTGATTACAACAAAGAATATAACTGATTACAACAAAGCAACATAGGAAAAAATACAGAAAATTATTGATGCATTAGAAAAGTAACTGTTTCCTGGAAGGTACCTATAGTAAAATTAGTAAATATTTATAAATAAAACAAATATTTTATACAGTTTTTTTTACTTCACCATTTGTTGGAATTCATATTCGTAAAGTCAGTATTACAACAAAAAATACTCTCTTGAAGAGTGATTTTTGAATATGAATTACATGACGAAATTCTGATTATAACAACAAAATTGTATTTGATTACAACAAAGAATATAACTGATTACAACAAAGCAACATAGGAAAAAATACAGAAAATTATTGATGCATTAGAAAAGTAACTGTTTCCTGGAAGGTACCTATAGTAAAATTAGTAAATATTTATAAATAAAACAAATATTTTATACAGTTTTTTTTACTTCACCATTTATTGGAATTCATATTCGTAAAGTCAGTATTACAACAAAAAATACTCTCTTGAAGAGTGATTTTTGAATATGAATTACATGACGAAATTCTGATTATAACAACAAAACTGTATTTGATTACAACAAAGAATATAACTGATTACAACAAAGCAACCTAGGAAAAAATACAGAAAATTATTGATGCATTAGAAAAGTAACTGTTTCCTGGAAGGTACCTATAGTAAAATTAGTAAATATTTATAAATAAAACAAATATTTTATACAGTTTTTTTCTTCACCATTTATTGGAATTCATATTCGTAAAGTCAGTATTACAACAAAAAATACTCTCTTGAAGAGTGATTTTTGAATATGAATTACATGACGAAATTCTGATTATAACAACAAAATTTTATTTGATTACAACAAAGAATATAACTGATTACAACAAAGAAACATAGGAAAAAATACAGAAAATTATTGATGCATTAGAAAAGTAACTGTTTCCTGGAAGGTACCTATAGTAAAATTAGTAAATATTTATAAATAAAACAAATATTTTATACAGTTTTTTTTACTTCACCATTTATTGGAATTCATATTCGTAAAGTCAGTATTACAACAAAAAATACTCTCTTGAAGAGTGATTTTTGAATATGAATTACATGACGAAATTCTGATTATAACAACAAAATTGTATTTGATTACAACAAAGAATATAACTGATTACAACAAAGCAACATAGGAAAAAATACAGAAAATTATTGATGCATTAGAAAAGTAACTGTTTCCTGGAAGGTACCTATAGTAAAATTAGTAAATATTTATAAATAAAACAAATATTTTATACAGTTTTTTTTACTTCACCATTTATTGGAATTCATATTCGTAAAGTCAGTATTACAACAAAAAATACTCTCTTGAAGAGTGATTTTTGAATATGAATTACATGACGAAATTCTGATTATAACAACAAAATTGTATTTGATTACAACAAAGAATATAACTGATTACAACAAAGCAACCTAGGAAAAAATACAGAAAATTATTGATGCATTAGAAAAGTAACTGTTTCCTGGAAGGTACCTATAGTAAAATTAGTAAATATTTATAAATAAAACAAATATTTTATACAGTTTTTTTCTTCACCATTTATTGGAATTCATATTCGTAAAGTCAGTATTACAACAAAAAATACTCTCTTGAAGAGTGATATTTGAATATGAATTACATGACGAAATTCTGATTATAACAACAAAATTTTATTTGATTACAACAAAGAATATAACTGATTACAACAAAGAAACATAGGAAAAAATACAGAAAATTATTGATGAATTAGAAAAGTAACTGTTTCCTGGAAGGTACCTATAGTAAAATTAGTAAATATTTATAAATAAAACAAATATTTTATACAGTTTTTTTTACTTCACCATTTATTGGAATTCATATTCGTAAAGTCAGTATTACAACAAAAAATACTCTCTTGAAGAGTGATTTTTGAATATGAATTACATGACGAAATTCTAATTATAACAACAAAATTGTATTTGATTACAACAAAGAATATAACTGATTACAACAAAGCAACATAGGAAAAAATACAGAAAATTATTGATGCATTAGAAAAGTAACTGTTTCCTGGAAGGTGCCTATAGTAAAATTAGTAAATATTTATAAATAAAACAAATATTTTATACAGCTTTTTCTTCACCATTTATTGGAATTCATATTCGTAAAGTCAGTATTACAACAAAAAATACTCTCTTGAAGAGTGATTTTTGAATATGAATTACATGACGAAATTCTGATTATAACAACAAAATTTTATTTGATTACAACAAAGAATATAACTGATTACAACAAAGAAACATAGGAAAAAATACAGATAATTATTGATGCATTAGAAAAGTAACTGTTTCCTGGAAGGTACCTATAGTAAAATTAGTAAATATTTATAAATAAAACAAATATTTTATACAGTTTTTTTTACTTCACCATTTATTGGAATTCATATTCGTAAAGTCAGTATTACAACAAAAAATACTCTCTTGAAGAGTGATTTTTGAATATGAATTACATGACGAAATTCTGATTATAACAACAAAATTGTATTTGATTACAACAAAGAATATAACTGATTACAACAAAGCAACATAGGAAAAAATACAGAAAATTATTGATGCATTAGAAAAGTAACTGTTTCCTGGAAGGTACCTATAGTAAAATTAGTAAATATTTATAAATAAAACAAATATTTTATACAGTTTTTTTTACTTCACCATTTATTGGAATTCATATTCGTAAAGTCAGTATTACAACAAAAAATACTCTCTTGAAGAGTGATTTTTGAATATGAATTACATGACGAAATTCTGATTATAACAACAAAATTGTATTTGATTACAACAAAGAATATAACTGATTACAACAAAGCAACATAGAAAAAAATACAGAAAATTATTGATGCATTAGAAAAGTAACTGTTTCCTGGAAGGTACCTATAGTAAAATTAGTAAATATTTATAAATAAAACAAATATTTTATACAATTTTTTTATTCACCATTTATTGGAATTCATATTCGTAAAGTCAGTATTACAACAAAAAATACTCTCTTGAAGAGTGATTTTTGAATATGAATTACATGACGAAATTCTGATTATAACAACAAAATTGTATTTGATTACAACTAAGAATATAACTGATTACAACAAAGCAACATAGGAAAAAATACAGAAAATTATTGATGCATTAGAAAAGTAACTGTTTCCTGGAAGGTACCTATAGTAAAATTAGTAAATATTTATAAATAAAACAAATATTTTATACAGTTTTTTTCTTCACCATTTATTGGAATTCATATTCGTAAAGTCAGTATTACAACAAAAAATACTCTCTTGAAGAGTGATTTTTGAATATGAATTACATGACGAAATTCTGATTATAACAACAAAACTGAATTTTATTACAACAAAGAATATAACTGATTACAACAAAGCGACATAGGAAAAAATACAGAAAATTATTGATGCATTAGCAAAGTAACTGTTTCCTGGAAGGTACCTATAGTAAAATTAGTAAATATTTATAAATAAAACAAATATTTTATACAGTTTTTTTCTTCACCATTTATTGGAATTCATATTCGTAAAGTCAGTATTACAACAAAAAATACTCTCTTGAAGAGTGATTTTTGAATATGAATTACATGACGAAATTCTGATTATAACAACAAAACTGTATTTGATTACAACAAAGAATATAACTGATTACAACAAAGCAACATAGGAAAAAATACAGAAAATTATTGATGCATTAGAAAAGTAAATGTTTCCTGGAAGGTACCTATAGTAAAATTAGTAAATATTTATAAATAAAACAAATATTTTATACAGTTTTTTTCTTCACCATTTATTGGAATTCATATTCGTAAAGTCAGTATTACAACAAAAAATACTCTCTTGAAGAGTGATTTTTGAATATGAATTACATGACGAAATTCTGATTATAACAACAAAACTGTATTTGATTACAACAAAGAATATAACTGATTACAACAAAGCAACATAGGAAAAAATACAGAAAATTATTGATGCATTAGAAAAGTAAATGTTTCCTGGAAGGTACCTATAGTAAAATTAGTAAATATTTATAAATAAAACAAATATTTTATACAGTTTTTTTCTTCACCATTTATTGGAATTCATATTCGTAAAGTCAGTATTACAACAAAAAATACTCTCTTGAAGAGTGATTTTTGAATATGAATTACATGACGAAATTCTAATTATAACAACAAAATTGTATTTGATTACAACTAAGAATATAACTGATTACAACAAAGCAACATAGGAAAAAATACAGAAAATTATTGATGCATTAGAAAAGTAACTGTTTCCTGGAAGGTACCTATAGTAAAATTAGTAAATATTTATAAATAAAACAAATATTTTATACAGTTTTTTTCTTCACCATTTATTGGAATTCATATTCGTAAAGTCAGTATTACAACAAAAAATACTCTCTTGAAGAGTGATTTTTGAATATGAATTACATGACGAAATTCTAATTATAACAAAATTGTATTTGATTAAAACAAAGAATATAACTGATTACAACAAAGCAACATAGGAAAAAATACAGAAAATTATTGATGCGTTAGAAAAGTAACTGTTTCCTGGAAGGTACCTATAGTAAAATTAGTAAATATTTATAAATAAAACAAATATTTTATACAATTTTTTTATTCGCCATTTATTGGAATTCATATTCGTAAAGTCAGTATTACAACAAAAAATACTCTCTTGAAGAGTGATTTTTGAATATGAATTACATGACGAAATTCTGATTATAACAACAAAATTGTATTTGATTACAACAAAGAATATAACTGATTACAACATAGCAACATAGAAAAAAATACAGAAAATTATTGATGCATTAGAAAAGTAACTGTTTCCTGGAAGGTACCTATAGTAAAATTAGTAAATATTTATAAATAAAACAAATATTTTATACAGTTTTTTTCTTCACCATTTATTGGAATTCATATTCGTAAAGTCAGTATTACAACAAAAAATACTCTCTTGAAGAGTGATTTTTGAATATGAATTACATGACGAAATTCTAATTATAACAAAATTGTATTTGATTACAACAAAGAATATAACTGATTACAACAAAGCAACATAGGAAAAAATACAGAAAATTATTGATGCATTAGAAAAGTAACTGTTTCCTGGAAGGTACCTATAGTAAAATTAGTAAATATTTATAAATAAAACAAATATTTTATACAGTTTTTTTCTTCACCATTTATTGGAATTCATATTCGTAAAGTCAGTATTACATCAAAAAATACTCTCTAGAAGAGTGATTTTTAAATATGAATTACATGACGAAATTCTGATTATAACAACAAAATTGTATTTGATTACATCAAAGAATATAACTGATTACAACAAAGAAACTTAGAAAAAAAATACAGAAAATTATTGATGCATTAGAAAAGTAAATGTTTCCTGGAAGGTACCTATAGTAAAATTAGTAAATATTTATAAATAAAACAAATATTTTATACAGTTTTTTTCTTCACAATTTATTGGAATTCACATTCGTAAAGTCAGTATTACATCAAAAAATACTCCCTTGAAGAGTGATTTCTAAATATGAATTACATGACGAAATTCTGATTATAACAACAAAATTGTATTTGATTACAACAAAGAATATAACTGATTACAACAAAGAAACATAGGAAAAAATACAGAAAATTATTGATGCATTAGAAAAGTAACTGTTTCCTGGAAGGTACCTATAGTAAAATTAGTAAATATTTATAAATAAAACAAATATTTTATACAGTTTTTTTCTTCACCATTTATTGGAATTCATATTCGTAAAGTCAGTATTACATCAAAAAATACTCTCTTGAAGAGTGATTTCTAAATATGAATTACATGACGAAATTCTGATTATAACAACAAAATTGTATTTGATTACAACAAAGAATATAACTGATTACAACAAAGAAACATAGGAAAAAATACAGAAAATTATTGATGCATTAGAAAAGTAACTGTTTCATGGAAGGTACCTATAGTAAAATTAGTAAATATTTATAAATAAAGCAAGTAATTTATACAGTTTCTTTCTTCACCATTTATTGGAATTCATATTCGTAAAGTCAGTATTACATCAAAAAAACTCTCTCGAAGAGTGATTTTTAAATATGAATTACATGACGAAATTCTGATTATAATAACAAAATTGTATTTGATTACAACAAAGAATATAACTGATTACAACAAAGAAACATAGGAAAAAATACATAAAATTATTGATGCATTAGAAAAGTAACTGTTTCCTGGAAGGTACCTATAGTAAAATTAGTAAATATTTATAAATAAAACAAATATTTTATACAGTTTTTTTCTTCACCATTTATTGGAATTCATATTCGTAAAGTCAGTATTACATCAAAAAATACTCTCTTGAAGAGTGATTTCTAAATATGAATTACATGACTAAATTCTGATTATAACAACAAAATTGTATTTGATTACAACAAAGAATATAACTGATTACAACAAAGAAACATAGGAAAAAATACAGAAAATTATTGATGCATTAGAAAAGAAAATGTTTCCTGGAAGGTACCTATAGTAAAATTAGTAAATATTTATAAATAAAACAAATATTTTATACAGTTTTTTTCTTCACCATTTATTGGAATTCATATTCGTAAAGTCAGTATTACATCAAAAAATACTCTCTCGAAGAGTGATTTTTAAATATAAATTACATGACGAAATTCTGATGATAACAACAAAATTGTATTTGATTACAACAAAGAATATAACTGATTACAACAAAGAAACATAGGAAAAAATACAGAAAATTATTGATGCATTAGAAAAGTAACTGTTTCCTGGAAGGTACCTATAGTAAAATTAGTAAATATTTATAAATAAAACAAATATTTTATACAGTTTTTTTCTTCACCATTTATTGGAATTCATATTCGTAAAGTCAGTATTACATCAAAAAATACTCTCTTGAAGAGTGATTTCTAAATATGAATTACATGACGAAATTCTGATTATAACAACAAAATTGTATTTGATTACAACAAAGAATATAACTGATTACAACAAAGAAACATAGGAAAAAATACAGAAAATTATTGATGCATTAGAAAAGTAACTGTTTCATGGAAGGTACCTATAGTAAAATTAGTAAATATTTATAAATAAAGCAAGTAATTTATACAGTTTCTTTCTTCACCATTTATTGGAATTCATATTCGTAAAGTCAGTATTACATCAAAAAAACTCTCTCGAAGAGTGATTTTTAAATATGAATTACATGACGAAATTCTGATTATAATAACAAAATTGTATTTGATTACAACAAAGAATATAACTGATTACAACAAAGAAACATAGGAAAAAATACATAAAATTATTGATGCATTAGAAAAGTAACTGTTTCCTGGAAGGTACCTATAGTAAAATTAGTAAATATTTATAAATAAAACAAATATTTTATACAGTTTTTTTCTTCACCATTTATTGGAATTCATATTCGTAAAGTCAGTATTACATCAAAAAATACTCTCTTGAAGAGTGATTTCTAAATATGAATTACATGACTAAATTCTGATTATAACAACAAAATTGTATTTGATTACAACAAAGAATATAACTGATTACAACAAAGAAACATAGGAAAAAATACAGAAAATTATTGATGCATTAGAAAAGTAAATGTTTCCTGGAAGGTACCTATAGTAAAATTAGTAAATATTTATAAATAAAACAAATATTTTATACAGTTTTTTTCTTCACCATTTATTGGAATTCATATTCGTAAAGTCAGTATTACATCAAAAAATACTCTCTCGAAGAGTGATTTTTAAATATAAATTACATGACGAAATTCTGATGATAACAACAAAATTGTATTTGATTACAACAAAGAATATAACTGATTACAACAAAGAAACATAGGAAAAAATACAGAAAATTATTGATGCATTAGAAAAGTAACTGCTTCCTGGAAGGTACCTATAGTAAAATTAGTAAATATTTATAAATAAAACAAATATTTTATACAGTTTTTTTCTTCACCATTTATTGGAATTCATATTCGTAAAGTCAGTATTACATCAAAAAATACTCTCTTGAAGAGTGATTTCTAAATATGAATTACATGACGAAATTCTGATTATAACAACAAAATTGTATTTGATTACAACAAAGAATATAACTGATTACAACAAAGAAACATAGGAAAAAATACAGAAAATTATTGATGCATTAGAAAAGTAACTGTTTCATGGAAGGTACCTATAGTAAAATTAGTAAATATTTATAAATAAAGCAAGTAATTTATACAGTTTCTTTCTTCACCATTTATTGGAATTCATATTCGTAAAGTCAATATTACATCAAAAAAACTCTCTCGAAGAGTGATTTTTAAATATGAATTACATGACGAAATTCTGATTATAATAACAAAATTGTATTTGATTACAACAAAGAATATAACTGATTACAACAAAGAAACATAGGAAAAAATACAGAAAATTATTGATGCATTAGAAAAGTAAATGTTTCCTGGAAGGTACCTATAGTAAAATTAGTAAATATTTATAAATAAAACAAATATTTTATACAGTTTTTTTCTTCACCATTTATTGGAATTCATATTCGTAAAGTCAGTATTACATCAAAAAATACTCTCTTGAAGAGTGATTTCTAAATATGAATTACATGACTAAATTCTGATTATAACAACAAAATTGTATTTGATTACAACAAAGAATATAACTGATTACAACAAAGAAACATAGGAAAAAATACAGAAAATTATTGATGCATTAGAAAAGTAAATGTTTCCTGGAAGGTACCTATAGTAAAATTAGTAAATATTTATAAATAAAACAAATATTTTATACAGTTTTTTTCTTCACCATTTATTGGAATTCATATTCGTAAAGTCAGTATTACATCAAAAAATACTCTCTCGAAGAGTGATTTTTAAATATAAATTACATGACGAAATTCTGATGATAACAACAAAATTGTATTTGATTACAACAAAGAATATAACTGATTACAACAAAGAAACATAGGAAAAAATACAGAAAATTATTGATGCATTAGAAAAGTAACTGTTTCCTGGAAGGTACCTATAGTAAAATTAGTAAATATTTATAAATAAAACAAATATTTTATACAGTTTTTTTCTTCACCATTTATTGGAATTCATATTCGTAAAGTCAGTATTACATCAAAAAATACTCTCTTGAAGAGTGATTTCTAAATATGAATTACATGACGAAATTCTGATTATAACAACAAAATTGTATTTGATTACAACAAAGAATATAACTGATTACAACAAAGAAACATAGGAAAAAATACAGAAAATTATTGATGCATTAGAAAAGTAACTGTTTCATGGAAGGTACCTATAATAAAATTAGTAAATATTTATAAATAAAGCAAGTAATTTATACAGTTTCTTTCTTCACCATTTATTGGAATTCATATTCGTAAAGTCAGTATTACATCAAAAAAACTCTCTCGAAGAGTGATTTTTAAATATGAATTACATGACGAAATTCTGATTATAATAACAAAATTGTATTTGATTACAACAAAGAATATAACTGATTACAACAAAGAAACAGGAAGAAATACATAAAATTATTGATGCATTAGAAAAGTAACTGTTTCCTGGAAGGTACCTATAGTAAAATTAGTAAATATTTATAAATAAAACAAATATTTTATACAGTTTTTTTCTTCACCATTTATTGGAATTCATATTCGTAAAGTCAGTATTACATCAAAAAATACTCTCTTGAAGAGTGATTTTTAAATATAAATTACATGACTAAATTCTGATTATAACAACAAAATTGTATTTGATTACAACAAAGAATATAACTGATTACAACAAAGAAACATAGGAAAAAATACAGAAAATTATTGATGCATTAGAAAAGTAAATGTTTCCTGGAAGGTACCTATAGTAAAATTAGTAAATATTTATAAATAAACCAAATATTTTATACAGTTTTTTTCTTCACAATTTATTGGAATTCACATTCGTAAAGTCAGTATTACATCAAAAAATACTCCCTTGAAGAGTGATTTCTAAATATGAATTACATGACGAAATTCTGATTATAACAACAAAATTGTATTTGATTACAACAAAGAATATAACTGATTACAACAAAGAAACATAGGAAAAAATACATAAAATTATTGATGCATTAGAAAAGTAACTGTTTCCTGGAAGGTACCTATAGTAAAATTAGTAAATATTTATAAATAAAACAAATATTTTATACAGTTTTTTTCTTCACCATTTATTGGAATTCATATTCGTAAAGTCAGTATTACATCAAAAAATACTCTCTTGAAGAGTGATTTTTAAATATAAATTACATGACTAAATTCTGATTATAACAACAAAATTGTATTTGATTACAACAAAGAATATAACTGATTACAACAAAGAAACATAGGAAAAAATACAGAAAATTATTGATGCATTAGAAAAGTAAATGTTTCCTGGAAGGTACCTATAGTAAAATTAGTAAATATTTATAAATAAAACAAATATTTTATACAGTTTTTTTCTTCACAATTTATTGGAATTCACATTCGTAAAGTCAGTATTACATCAAAAAATACTCCCTTGAAGAGTGATTTCTAAATATGAATTACATGACGAAATTCTGATTATAACAACAAAATTGTATTTGATTACAACAAAGAATATAACTGATTACAACAAAGAAACATAGGAAAAAATACAGAAAATTATTGATGCATTAGAAAAGTAACTGTTTCCTGGAAGGTACCTATAGTAAAATTAGTAAATATTTATAAATAAACCAAATATTTTATACAGTTTTTTTCTTCACAATTTATTGGAATTCACATTCGTAAAGTCAGTATTACATCAAAAAATACTCCCTTGAAGAGTGATTTCTAAATATGAATTACATGACGAAATTCTGATTATAACAACAAAATTGTATTTGATTACAACAAAGAATATAACTGATTACAACAAAGAAACATAGGAAAAAATACATAAAATTATTGATGCATTAGAAAAGTAACTGTTTCCTGGAAGGTACCTATAGTAAAATTAGTAAATATTTATAAATAAAACAAATATTTTATACAGTTTTTTTCTTCACCATTTATTGGAATTCATATTCGTAAAGTCAGTATTACATCAAAAAATACTCTCTTGAAGAGTGATTTTTAAATATAAATTACATGACTAAATTCTGATTATAACAACAAAATTGTATTTGATTACAACAAAGAATATAACTGATTACAACAAAGAAACATAGGAAAAAATACAGAAAATTATTGATGCATTAGAAAAGTAAATGTTTCCTGGAAGGTACCTATAGTAAAATTAGTAAATATTTATAAATAAAACAAATATTTTATACAGTTTTTTTCTTCACAATTTATTGGAATTCACATTCGTAAAGTCAGTATTACATCAAAAAATACTCCCTTGAAGAGTGATTTCTAAATATGAATTACATGACGAAATTCTGATTATAACAACAAAATTGTATTTGATTACAACAAAGAATATAACTGATTACAACAAAGAAACATAGGAAAAAATACAGAAAATTATTGATGCATTAGAAAAGTAACTGTTTCCTGGAAGGTACCTATAGTAAAATTAGTAAATATTTATAAATAAAACAAATATTTTATACAGTTTTTTTCTTCACCATTTATTGGAATTCATATTCGTAAAGTCAGTATTACATCAAAAAATACTCTCTTGAAGAGTGATTTCTAAATATGAATTACATGACGAAATTCTGATTATAACAACAAAATTGTATTTGATTACAACAAAGAATATAACTGATTACAACAAAGAAACATAGGAAAAAATACAGAAAATTATTGATGCATTAGAAAAGTAACTGTTTCATGGAAGGTACCTATAGTAAAATTAGTAAATATTTATAAATAAAGCAAGTAATTTATACAGTTTCTTTCTTCACCATTTATTGGAATTCATATTCGTAAAGTCAATATTACATCAAAAAAACTCTCTCGAAGAGTGATTTTTAAATATGAATTACATGACGAAATTCTGATTATAATAACAAAATTGTATTTGATTACAACAAAGAATATAACTGATTACAACAAAGAAACATAGGAAAAAATACAGAAAATTATTGATGCATTAGAAAAGTAAATGTTTCCTGGAAGGTACCTATAGTAAAATTAGTAAATAATAAATAAAACAAATATTTTATACAGTTTTTTTCTTCACCATTTATTGGAATTCATATTCGTAAAGTCAGTATTACATCAAAAAATACTCTCTTGAAGAGTGATTTCTAAATATGAATTACATGACTAAATTCTGATTATAACAACAAAATTGTATTTGATTACAACAAAGAATATAACTGATTACAACAAAGAAACATAGGAAAAAATACAGAAAATTATTGATGCATTAGAAAAGTAAATGTTTCCTGGAAGGTACCTATAGTAAAATTAGTAAATATTTATAAATAAAACAAATATTTTATACAGTTTTTTTCTTCACCATTTATTGGAATTCATATTCGTAAAGTCAGTATTACATCAAAAAATACTCTCTCGAAGAGTGATTTTTAAATATAAATTACATGACGAAATTCTGATGATAACAACAAAATTGTATTTGATTACAACAAAGAATATAACTGATTACAACAAAGAAACATAGGAAAAAATACAGAAAATTATTGATGCATTAGAAAAGTAACTGTTTCCTGGAAGGTACCTATAGTAAAATTAGTAAATATTTATAAATAAAACAAATATTTTATACAGTTTTTTTCTTCACCATTTATTGGAATTCATATTCGTAAAGTCAGTATTACATCAAAAAATACTCTCTTGAAGAGTGATTTCTAAATATGAATTACATGACGAAATTCTGATTATAACAACAAAATTGTATTTGATTACAACAAAGAATATAACTGATTACAACAAAGAAACATAGGAAAAAATACAGAAAATTATTGATGCATTAGAAAAGTAACTGTTTCATGGAAGGTACCTATAATAAAATTAGTAAATATTTATAAATAAAGCAAGTAATTTATACAGTTTCTTTCTTCACCATTTATTGGAATTCATATTCGTAAAGTCAGTATTACATCAAAAAAACTCTCTCGAAGAGTGATTTTTAAATATGAATTACATGACGAAATTCTGATTATAATAACAAAATTGTATTTGATTACAACAAAGAATATAACTGATTACAACAAAGAAACAGGAAGAAATACATAAAATTATTGATGCATTAGAAAAGTAACTGTTTCCTGGAAGGTACCTATAGTAAAATTAGTAAATATTTATAAATAAAACAAATATTTTATACAGTTTTTTTCTTCACCATTTATTGGAATTCATATTCGTAAAGTCAGTATTACATCAAAAAATACTCTCTTGAAGAGTGATTTTTAAATATAAATTACATGACTAAATTCTGATTATAACAACAAAATTGTATTTGATTACAACAAAGAATATAACTGATTACAACAAAGAAACATAGGAAAAAATACAGAAAATTATTGATGCATTAGAAAAGTAAATGTTTCCTGGAAGGTACCTATAGTAAAATTAGTAAATATTTATAAATAAACCAAATATTTTATACAGTTTTTTTCTTCACAATTTATTGGAATTCACATTCGTAAAGTCAGTATTACATCAAAAAATACTCCCTTGAAGAGTGATTTCTAAATATGAATTACATGACGAAATTCTGATTATAACAACAAAATTGTATTTGATTACAACAAAGAATATAACTGATTACAACAAAGAAACATAGGAAAAAATACATAAAATTATTGATGCATTAGAAATGTAACTGTTTCCTGGAAGGTACCTATAGTAAAATTAGTAAATATTTATAAATAAAACAAATATTTTATACAGTTTTTTTCTTCACCATTTATTGGAATTCATATTCGTAAAGTCAGTATTACATCAAAAAATACTCTCTTGAAGAGTGATTTTTAAATATAAATTACATGACTAAATTCTGATTATAACAACAAAATTGTATTTGATTACAACAAAGAATATAACTGATTACAACAAAGAAACATAGGAAAAAATACAGAAAATTATTGATGCATTAGAAAAGTAAATGTTTCCAGGAAGGTACCTATAGTAAAATTAGTAAATATTTATAAATAAAACAAATATTTTATACAGTTTTTTTCTTCACAATTTATTGGAATTCACATTCGTAAAGTCAGTATTACATCAAAAAATACTCCCTTGAAGAGTGATTTCTAAATATGAATTACATGACGAAATTCTGATTATAACAACAAAATTGTATTTGATTACAACAAAGAATATAACTGATTACAACAAAGAAACATAGGAAAAAATACAGAAAATTATTGATGCATTAGAAAAGTAACTGTTTCCTGGAAGGTACCTATAGTAAAATTAGTAAATATTTATAAATAAAACAAATATTTTATACAGTTTTTTTCTTCACCATTTATTGGAATTCATATTCGTAAAGTCAGTATTACATCAAAAAATACTCTCTTGAAGAGTGATTTCTAAATATGAATTACATGACGAAATTCTGATTATAACAACAAAATTGTATTTGATTACAACAAAGAATATAACTGATTACAACAAAGAAACATAGGAAAAAATACAGAAAATTATTGATGCATTAGAAAAGTAACTGTTTCCTGGAAGGTACCTATAGTAAAATTAGTAAATATTTATAAATAAAACAAATATTTTGTACAGTTTTTTTCTTCACCATTTATTGGAATTCATATTCGTAAAGTCAGTATTACATCAAAAAATACTCTCTTGAAGAGTGATTTTTAAATATAAATTACATGACTAAATTCTGATTATAACAACAAAATTGTATTTGATTACAACAAAGAATATAACTGATTACAACAAAGAAACATAGGAAAAAATACAGAAAATTATTGATGCATTAGAAAAGTAAATGATTCCTGGAAGGTACCTATAGTAAAATTAGTAAATATTTATAAATAAAACAAATATTTTATACAGTTTTTTTCTTCACAATTTATTGGAATTCACGTTCGTAAAGTCAGTATTACATCAAAAAATACTCCCTTGAAGAGTGATTTCTAAATATGAATTACATGACGAAATTCTGATTATAACAACAAAATTGTATTTGATTACAACAAAGAATATAACTGATTACAACAAAGAAACATAGGAAAAAATACAGAAAATTATTGATGCATTAGAAAAGTAACTGTTTCCTGGAAGGTACCTATAGTAAAATTAGTAAATATTTATAAATAAAACAAATATTTTATACAGTTTTTTTCTTCACCATTTATTGGAATTCATATTCGTAAAGTCAGTATTACATCAAAAAATACTCTCTTGAAGAGTGATTTCTAAATATGAATTACATGACGAAATTCTGATTATAACAACAAAATTGTATTTGATTACAACAAAGAATATAACTGATTACAACAAAGAAACATAGGAAAAAATACAGAAAATTATTGATGCATTAGAAAAGTAACTGTTTCATGGAAGGTACCTATAGTAAAATTAGTAAATATTTATAAATAAAGCAAGTAATTTATACAGTTTCTTTCTTCACCATTTATTGGAATTCATATTCGTAAAGTCAGTATTACATCAAAAAAACTCTCTCGAAGAGTGATTTTTAAATATGAATTACATGACGAAATTCTGATTATAATAACAAAATTGTATTTGATTACAACAAAGAATATAACTGATTACAACAAAGAAACATAGGAAAAAATACATAAAATTATTGATGCATTAGAAAAGTAACTGTTTCCTGGAAGGTACCTATAGTAAAATTAGTAAATATTTATAAATAAAACAAATATTTTATACAGTGTTTTTCTTCACCATTTATTGGAATTCATATTCGTAAAGTCAGTATTACATCAAAAAATACTCTCTTGAAGAGTGATTTCTAAATATGAATTACATGACTAAATTCTGATTATAACAACAAAATTGTATTTGATTACAACAAAGAATATAACTGATTACAACAAAGAAACATAGGAAAAAATACAGAAAATTATTGATGCATTAGAAAAGTAAATGTTTCCTGGAAGGTACCTATAGTAAAATTAGTAAATATTTATAAATAAAACAAATATTTTATACAGATTTTTCTTCACCATTTATTGGAATTCATATTCGTAAAGTCAGTATTACATCAAAAAATACTCTCTCGAAGAGTGATTTTTAAATATGAATTACATGACGAAAATCTGATTATAACAACAAAATTGTATTTGATTACAACAAAGAATATAACTGATTACAACAAAGAAACATAGGAGAAAATACAGAAAATTATTTATGCATTAGAAAAGTAACTGTTTCCTGGAAGGTACCTATAGTAAAATTAGTAAATATTTATAAATAAAGCAAATATTTTATACAGTTTTTTTCTTCACCATTTATTGGAATTCATATTCGTAAAGTCAGTATTACATCAAAAAATACTCTCTTGAAGAGTGATTTTTAAATATGAATTACATGACGAAATTCTGATTATAACAACAAAATTGTATTTGATTACAACAAAGAATATAACTAACTACAACAAAGAAACATAGGAAAAAATACAGAAAATTATTGATGCATTAGAAAAGTATCTGTTTCCTGGAAGGTACCTATAGTAAAATTAGTAAATATTTATAAATAAAACAAATGTTTTATACAGTTTTTTTCTGCACCATTTATTGGAATTCATATTCGTAAATTCAGTATTACATCAAAAAATACTCTCTCGAAGAGTGATTTTTAAATATGAATTACATGACGAAATTCTGATGATAACAACAAAATTGTATTTGATTACAACAAAGAATATAACTGATTACAACAAAGAAACATAGGAAAAAATACAGAAAATTATTGATGCATTAGAAAAGTATCTGTTTCCTGGAAGGTACCTATAGTAAAATTAGTAAATATTTATAAATAAAGCAAATATTTTTACAGTTTTTTTCTTCACCATTTATTGTAATTCATATTCGTAAAGTAAGTATTACATCAAAAAATACTCTCTCAAAGAGTGATTTTTAAATATGAATTACATGACGAAATTCTGATTATAACAACAAAATTGTATTTGATTACAACAAAGAATATAACTGATTACAACAAAGAAACATAGGAAAAAATATAGAAAATTATTGATGCATTAGAAAAGTAACTGTTTCCTGGAAGGTACCTATAGTAAAATTAGTAAATATTTATAAATAAAGCAAATATTTTTACAGTTTTTTTCTTCACCATTTATTGGAATTCATATTCGTAAAGTCAGTATTACATCAAAAAATACTCTCTTGAAGAGTGACTTTTAAATATGAATTACATGACGAAATTCTGATTATTACAACAAAATTGAATTTGATTACAACAAAGAATATAACTGATTACAACAAAGAAACATAGGAAAAAATACAGAAAATTATTGATGCATTAGAAAAGTAAATGTTTCCTGGAAGGTACCTCTAGTAAAATTAGTAAATATTTATAAATAAAACAAATATTTTATACAGTTTTTTTCTTCGCCATTTATTGGAATTCATATTCGTAAAGTAAGTATTACATCAAAAAATACTCTCTCAAAGAGTGATTTTTAAATATGAATTACATGACGAAATTCTGATTATAACAACAAAATTGAATTTGATTACAACAAAGAATATAACTGATTACAACAAAGAAACATAGGAAAAAATACAGAAAATTATTGATGCATTAGAAAAGTAAATGTTTCCTGGAAGGTACCTATAGTAAAATTAGTAAATATTTATAAATAAAACAAATATTTCATACAGTTTTTTTCTTCACCATTGGAATTCATATCCGTAAAGTAAGTATTACATCAAAAAATACTCTCTCAACGAGTGATTTTTAAATAAGAATTACATGACGAAATTCTGATTATAACAACAAAATTGTATTTGATTACAACAAAGAATATAACTGATTACAACAAAGAAACATAGGAAAAAATACAGAAAATTATTGATGCATTAGAAAAGTAAATGTTTCCTGGAAGGTACCTATAGTAAAATTAGTAAATATTTATAAATAAAACAAATATTTTATACAGTTTTTTTCTACACCATTTATTGGAATTCATATTCGTAAAGTAAGTATTACATCAAAAAATACTCTCTCAAAGAGTGATTTTTAAATATGAATTACATGACGAAATTCTGATTATAACAACAAAATTGTATTTGATTACAACAAAGAATATAACTGATTACAACAAAGAAACATAGGAAAAAATACAGATAATTATTGATGCATTAGAAAAGTAAATGTTTCCTGGAAGGTACCTATAGTAAAATTAGTAAATATTTATAAATAAAACAAATATTTTATACAGTTTTTTTCTTCACCATTTATTGGAATTCATATTCGTAAAGTAAGTATTACATCAAAAAATACTCTCTCAAAGAGTGATTTTTAAATATGAATTACATGACGAAATTCTGATTATAACAACAAAATTGTATTTGATTACAACAAAGAATATAACTGATTACAACAAAGAAACATAGGAAAAAATACAGAAAATTATTGATGCATTAGAAAAGTAAATGTTTCCTGGAAGGTACCTATAGTAAAATTAGTAAATATTTATAAATAAAACAAATATTTTATACAGTTTTTTTCTTCACCATTTATTGGAATTCATATTCGTAAAGTAAGTATTACATCAAAAAATACTCTCTCAAAGAGTGATTTTTAAATATGAATTACATGACGAAATTCTGATTATAACAACAAAATTGTATTTGATTACAACAAAGAATATAACTGATTACAACAAAGAAACATAGGAAAAAATACAGAAAATTATTGATGCATTAGAAAAGTAAATGTTTCCTGGAAGGTACCTATAGTAAAATTAGTAAATATTTATAAATAAAACAAATATTTTATACAGTTTTTTTCTTCACCATTTATTGGAATTCATATTCGTAAAGTAAGTATTACATCAAAAAATACTCTCTCAAAGAGTGATTTTTAAATATGAATTACATGACGAAATTCTGATTATAACAACAAAATTGTATTTGATTACAACAAAGAATATAACTGATTACAACAAAGAAACATAGGAAAAAATACAGATAATTATTGATGCATTAGAAAAGTAAATGTTTCCTGGAAGGTACCTATAGTAAAATTAGTAAATATTTATAAATAAAACAAATATTTTATACAGTTTTTTTCTTCACCATTTATTGGAATTCATATTCGTAAAGTAAGTATTACATCAAAAAATACTCTCTCAAAGAGTGATTTTTAAATATGAATTACATGACGAAATTCTGATTATAACAACAAAATTGTATTTGATTACAACAAAGAATATAACTGATTACAACAAAGAAACATAGGAAAAAATACAGAAAATTATTGATGCATTAGAAAAGTAAATGTTTCCTGGAAGGTACCTATAGTAAAATTAGTAAATATTTATAAATAAAACAAATATTTTATACAGTTTTTTTCTTCACCATTTATTGGAATTCATATTCGTAAAGTCAGTATTACATCAAAAAATACTCTCTCAAAGAGTGATTTTTAAATATGAATTACATGACGAAATTCTGATTATAACAACAAAATTGTATTTGATTACAACAAAGAATATAACTTATTACAACAAAGAAACATAGGAAAAAATACAGAAAATTATTGATGCATTAGAAAAGTAACTGTTTCCTGGAAGGTACCTATAGTAAAATTAGTAAATATTTATAAAAAAGCAAATATTTTTACAGTTTTTTTCTTCACCATTTATTGGAATTCATATTCGTAAAGTCAGTATTACATCAAAAAATACTCTCTTGAAGAGTGATTTTTAAATATGAATTACATGACGAAATTCTGATTATAACAAAATTTAATTTGATTACAACAAAGAATATAACTGATTACAACAAAGAAACATAGGAAAAAATACAGAAAATTATTGATGCATTAGAAAAGTAAATGCTTCCTGGAAAGTACCTATAGTAAAATTAGTAAATATTTATAAATAAAACAAATATTTTATACAGTTTTTTTCTTCACCATTTATTGGAATTCATATTCGTAAAGTAAGTATTACATCAAAAAATACTCTCTCAAAGAGTGATTTTTAAATATGAATTACATGACGAAATTCTGATTATAACAACAAAATTGTATTTGATTACAACAAAGAATATAACTGATTACAACAAAGAAACAGGAAAAAATACAGAAAATTATTGATGCATTAGAAAAGTAAATGTTTCCTGGAAGGTACCTATAGTAAAATTAGTAAATATTTATAAATAAAACAAATATTTTATACAGTTTTTTTCTTCACCATTTATTGGAATTCATATTCGTAAAGTAAGTATTACATCAAAAAATACTCTCTCAAAAAGTGATTTTTAAATATGAATTACATGACGAAATTCTGATTAAAACAACAAAATTGTATTTGATTACAACAAAGAATATAACTGATTACAACAAAGAAACATAGGAAAAAATACAGAAAATTATTGATTCATTAGAAAAGTAACTGTTTCCTGGAAGGTACCTATAGTAAAATTAGTAAATATTTATAAATAAAACAAATATTTTATACAGTTTTTTTCTTCACCATTTATTGGAATTCATATTCGTAAAGTCAGTATTACATCAAAAAATACTCTCTTGAAGAGTGATTTTTAAATATGAATTACATGACGAAATTCTGATTATAACAACAAAATTGAATTTGATTACAACAAAGAATATAACTGATTACAACAAAGAAACATAGGAAAAAATACAGAAAATTATTGATGCATTAGAAAAGTATCTGTTTCCCGGAAGGTACCTATAGTAAAATTAGTAAATATTTATAAATAAAACAAATATTTTATACAGTGTTTTTCTTCACCATTTATTGGAATTCATATTCGTAAAGTAAGTATTACATCAAAAAATACTCTCTCAAAGAGTGATTTTTAAATATGAATTACATGACGAAATTCTGATTATAACAACAAATTTGTATTTGATTACAACAAAGAATATAACTGATTACAACAAAGAAACAGGAAAAAATACAGAAAATTATTGATGCATTAGAAAAGTAACTGTTTCCTGGAAGGTACCTATAGTAAAATTAGTAAATATTTATAAATAAAACAAATGTTTTATACAGTTTTTTTCTTCACCATTTATTGGAATTCATATTCGTAAAGTAAGTATTACATCAAAAAATACTCTCTCAAAGAGTGATTTTTAAATATGAATTACATGACGAAATTCTGATTATAACAACAAAATTGTATTTGATTACAACAAAGAATATAACTGATTACAACAAAGAAACATAGGAAAAAATACAGAAAATTATTGATGCATTGGAAAAGTAACTGTTTCCTGGAAGGTACCTATAGTAAAATTAGTAAATATTTATAAATAAAGCAAATATTTTTACAGTTTTTTTCTTCACCATTTATTGGAATTCATATTCGTAAAGTCAGTATTACATCAAAAAATACTCTCTTGAAGAGTAATTTTTAAATATGAATTACATGACGAAATTCTGATTATAACAACAAAATTGAATTTGATTACAACAAAGAATATAACTGATTACAACAAAGAAACATAGGAAAAAATACAGAAAATTATTGATGCATTAGAAAAGTAACTGTTTCCTGGAAGGTACCTATAGTAAAATTAGTAAATATTTATAAATAAAACAAATGTTTTATACAGTTTTTTTCTTCACCATTTATTGGAATTCATATTCGTAAAGTCAGTATTACATCAAAAAATACTCTCTTGAAGAGTAATTTTTAAATATGAATTACATGACGAAATTCTGATTATAACAACAAAATTGAATTTGATTACAACAAAGAATATAACTGATTACAACAAAGAAACATAGGAAAAAATACAGAAAATTATTGATGCATTAGAAAAGTAACTGTTTCCTGGAAGGTACCTATAGTAAAATTAGTAAATATTTATAAATAAAACAAATGTTTTATACAGTTTTTTTCTTCACCATTTATTGGAATTCATATTCGTAAAGTCAGTATTACATCAAAAAATACTCTCTTGAAGAGTAATTTTTAAATATGAATTACATGACGAAATTCTGATTATAACAACAAAATTGTATTTGATTACAACAAAGAATATAACTGATTACAACAAAGAAACATAGGAAAAAATACAGAAAATTATTGATGCATTAGAAAAGTAACTGTTTCCTGGAAGGTACCTATAGTAAAATTAGTAAATATTTATAAATAAAACAAATGTTTTATACAGTTTTTTTCTTCATCATTTATTGGAATTCATATTCGTAAAGTCAGTATTACATCAAAAAATACTCTCTCGAAGAGTGATTTTTAAATATGAATTACATGACGAAATTCTGATTATAACAACAAAATTGTATTTGATTACAAAAAAGAATATAACTGATTACAACAAAGAAACATAGGAAAAAATACAGAAATTTATTGATGCATTAGAAAAGTAACTGTTTCCTGGAAGGTACCTATAGTAAAATTAGTAAATATTTATAAATAAAACAAATGTTTTATACAGTTTTTTTCTTCACCATTTATTGGAATTCATATTGGTAAAGTCAGTATTACATCAAAAAATACTCTCTCGAAAAGTGATTTTTAAATATGAATTACATGACGAAATTCTGATTATAACAACAAAATTGTATTTGTTTACAACAAAGAATATAACTGATTACAACAAAGAAACATAGGAAAAAATACAGAAAATTATTGATGCATTAGAAAAGTAACTGTTTCCTGGAAGGTACCTATAGTAAAATTAGTAAATATTTATAAATAAAACAAATATTTTATACAGTTTGTTTCTTCACCATTTATTGGAATTCATATTCGTAAAGTAAGTATTACATCAAAAAATACTCTCTCAAAGAGTGATTTTTAAATATGAATTACATGACGAAATTCTGATTATAACAACAAAATTGTATTTGTTTACAACAAAGAATATAACTGATTACAACAAAGAAACATAGGAAAAAATACAGAAAATTATTGATGCATTAGAAAAGTATCTGTTTCCCGGAAGGTACCTATAGTAAAATTAGTAAATATTTATAAATAAAACAAATATTTTATACAGTTTTTTTCTTCACCATTTATTGGAATTCATATTCGTAAAGTAAGTATTACATCAAAAAATACTCTCTCAAAGAGTGATTTTTAAATATGAATTACATGACGAAATTCTGATTATAACAACAAAATTGTATTTGATTACAACAAAGAATATAACTGATTACAACAAAGAAACATAGGAAAAAATACAGAAAATTATTGATGCATTAGAAAAGTATCTGTTTCCCGGAAGGTACCTATAGTAAAATTAGTAAATATTTATAAATAAAACAAATATTTTATACAGTTTTTTTCTTCACCATTTATTGGAATTCATATTCGTAAAGTAAGTATTACATCAAAAAATACTCTCTCAAAGAGTGATTTTTAAATATGAATTACATGACGAAATTCTGATTATAACAACAAAATTGTATTTGATTACAACAAAGAATATAACTGATTACAACAAAGAAACATAGGAAAAAATACAAAAAATTATTGATGCATTAGAAAAGTAACTGTTTCCTGGAAGGTACCTATAGTAAAATTAGTAAATATTTATAAATAAAACAAATGTTTTATACAGTTTTTTTCTTCACCATTTATTGGAATTCATATTCGTAAAGTCAGTATTACATCAAAAAATACTCTCTCGAAGAGTGATTTTTAAATATGAATTACATGACGAAATTCTGATGATAACAACAAAATTGTATTTGATTACAACAAAGAATATAACTGATTACAACAAAGAAACATAGGAAAAAATACAGAAAATTATTGATGCATTAGAAAAGTAACTGTTTCCTGGAAGGTACCTATAGTAAAATTAGTAAATATTTATAAATAAAACAAATGTTTTATACAGTTTTTTTCTTCACCATTTATTGGAATTCATATTGGTAAAGTCTGTATTACATCAAAAAATACTCTCTCGAAGAGTGATTTTTAAATATGAATTACATGACGAAATTCTGATTATAACAACAAAATTGTATTTGTTTACAACAAAGAATATAACTGATTACAACAAAGAAACATAGGAAAAAATACAGAAAATTATTGATGCATTAGAAAAGTAAATGTTTCCTGGAAGGTACCTATAGTAAAATTAGTAAATATTTATAAATAAAACAAATATTTTATACAGTTTTTTTCTTCACCATTTATTGGAATTCATATTCGTAAAGTAAGTATTACATCAAAAAATACTCTCTCAAAGAGTGATTTTTAAATATGTATTACATGACGAAATTCTGATTATAACAACAAAATTGAATTTGATTACAACAAAGAATATAACTGATTACAACAAAGAAACATAGGAAAAAATACAGAAAATTATTGATGCATTAGAAAAGTAAATGTTTCCTGGAAGGTACCTATAGTAAAATTAGTAAATATTTATAAATAAAACAAATATTTTATACAGTTTTTTTCTTCACCATTTATTGGAATTCATATTCGTAAAGTAAGTATTACATTAAAAAATACTCTTTTAAAGAGTGATTTTTAAATATGAATTACATGACGAAATTCTGATTATAACAACAAAATTGTATTTGATTACAACAAAGAATATAACTGATTACAACAAAGAAACAGAAAAAAATACAGAAAATTATTGATGCATTAGAAAAGTAAATGTTTCCTGGAAGGTACCTATAGTAAATTAGTAAATATTTATAAATAAAACAAATATTTTATACAGTTTTTTTCTTCACCATTTATTGGAATTCATATTCGTAAAGTAAGTATTACATCAAAAAATACTCTCTCAAAGAGTGATTTTTAAATATGAATTACATGACGAAATTCTGATTAAAACAACAAAATTGTATTTGATTACAACAAAGAATATAACTGATTACAACAAAGAAACATAGGAAAAAATACAGAAAATTATTGATTCATTAGAAAAGTAACTGTTTCCTGGAAGGTACCTATAGTAAAATTAGTAAATATTTATAAATAAAACAAATATTTTATACAGTTTTTTTCTTCACCATTTATTGGAATTCATATTCGTAAAGTCAGTATTACATCAAAAAATACTCTCTTGAAGAGTGATTTTTAAATATGAATTACATGACGAAATTCTGATTATAACAACAAAATTGAATTTGATTACAACAAAGAATATAACTGATTACAACAAAGAAACATAGGAAAAAATACAGAAAATATTGATGCATTAGAAAAGTATCTGTTTCCCGGAAGGTACCTATAGTAAAATTAGTAAATATTTATAAATAAAACAAATATTTTATACAGTGTTTTTCTTCACCATTTATTGGAATTCATATTCGTAAAGTAAGTATTACATCAAAAAATACTCTCTCAAAGAGTGATTTTTAAATATGAATTACATGACGAAATTCTGATTATAACAACAAATTTGTATTTGATTACAACAAAGAATATAACTGATTACAACAAAGAAACAGGAAAAAATACAGAAAATTATTGATGCATTAGAAAAGTAACTGTTTCCTGGAAGGTACCTATAGTAAAATTAGTAAATATTTATAAATAAAACAAATGTTTTATACAGTTTTTTTCTTCACCATTTATTGGAATTCATATTCGTAAAGTAAGTATTACATCAAAAAATACTCTCTCAAAGAGTGATTTTTAAATATGAATTACATGACGAAATTCTGATTATAACAACAAAATTGTATTTGATTACAACAAAGAATATAACTGATTACAACAAAGAAACATAGGAAAAAATACAGAAAATTATTGATGCATTAGAAAAGTAACTGTTTCCTGGAAGGTACCTATAGTAAAATTAGTAAATATTTATAAATAAAGCAAATATTTTTACAGTTTTTTTCTTCACCATTTATTGGAATTCATATTCGTAAAGTCAGTATTACATCAAAAAATACTCTCTTGAAGAGTAATTTTTAAATATGAATTACATGACGAAATTCTGATTATAACAACAAAATTGAATTTGATTACAACAAAGAATATAACTGATTACAACAAAGAAACATAGGAAAAAATACAGAAAATTATTGATGCATTAGAAAAGTATCTGTTTCCCGGAAGGTACCTATAGTAAAATTAGTAAATATTTATAAATAAAACAAATATTTTATACAGTTTTTTTCTTCACCATTTATTGGAATTCATATTCGTAAAGTAAGTATTACATCAAAAAATACTCTCTCAAAGAGTGATTTTTAAATATGAATTACATGACGAAATTCTGATTATAACAACAAAATTGTATTTGATTACAACAAAGAATATAACTGATTACAACAAAGAAACATAGGAAAAAATACAGAAAATTATTGATGCATTAGAAAAGTAACTGTTTCCTGGAAGGTACCTATAGTAAAATTAGTAAATATTTATAAATAAAACAAATGTTTTATACAGTTTTTTTCTTCACCATTTATTGGAATTCATATTCGTAAAGTCAGTATTACATCAAAAAATACTCTCTCGAAGAGTGATTTTTAAATATGAATTACATGACGAAATTCTGATGATAACAACAAAATTGTATTTGATTACAACAAAGAATATAACTGATTACAACAAAGAAACATAGGAAAAAATACAGAAAATTATTGATGCATTAGAAAAGTAACTGTTTCCTGGAAGGTACCTATAGTAAAATTAGTAAATATTTATAAATAAAACAAATGTTTTATACAGTTTTTTTCTTCACCATTTATTGGAATTCATATTGGTAAAGTCTGTATTACATCAAAAAATACTCTCTCGAAGAGTGATTTTTAAATATGAATTACATGACGAAATTCTGATTATAACAACAAAATTGTATTTGTTTACAACAAAGAATATAACTGATTACAACAAAGAAACATAGGAAAAAATACAGAAAATTATTGATGCATTAGAAAAGTAAATGTTTCCTGGAAGGTACCTATAGTAAAATTAGTAAATATTTATAAATAAAACAAATATTTTATACAGTTTTTTTCTTCACCATTTATTGGAATTCATATTCGTAAAGTAAGTATTACATCAAAAAATACTCTCTCAAAGAGTGATTTTTAAATATGTATTACATGACGAAATTCTGATTATAACAACAAAATTGAATTTGATTACAACAAAGAATATAACTGATTACAACAAAGAAACATAGGAAAAAATACAGAAAATTATTGATGCATTAGAAAAGTAAATGTTTCCTGGAAGGTACCTATAGTAAAATTAGTAAATATTTATAAATAAAACAAATATTTTATACAGTTTTTTTCTTCACCATTTATTGGAATTCATATTCGTAAAGTAAGTATTACATTAAAAAATACTCTCTCAAAGAGTGATTTTTAAATATGAATTACATGACGAAATTCTGATTATAACAACAAAATTGTATTTGATTACAACAAAGAATATAACTGATTACAACAAAGAAACGTAGGAAAAAATACAGAAAATTATTAATGCATTAGAAAAGTATCTGTTTCCTGGAAGGTACCTATAGTAAAATTAGTAAATATTTATAAATAAAACAAATATTTTATACAGTTTTTTTCTTCACCATTTATTGGAATTCATATTCGTAAAGTAAGTATTACATCAAAAAATACACTCTCAAAGAGTGATTTTAAAATATGAATTACATGACGAAATTCTGATTATAACAACAAAATTGTATTTGATTACAACAAAGAATATAACTGATTACAACAAAGAAACATAGGAAAAAATACAGAAAATTATTGATGCATTAGAAAAGTAAATGTTTCCTGGAAGGTACCTATAGTAAAATTAGTAAATATTTATAAATAAAACAAATATTTTATACAGTTTTTTCTTCACCATTTATTGGAATTCATATTCGTAAAGTAAGTATTACATCAAAAAATACTCTCTCAAAGAGTGATTTTAAAAAATGAATTACATGACGAAATTCTGATTATAACAACAAAATTGTATTTGATTACAACAAAGAATATAACTGATTACAACAAAGAAACATAGGAAAAAATACAGAAAATTATTGATGCATTAGAAAAGTATCTGTTTCCTGGAAGGTGCCTATAGTAAAATTAGTAAATATTTATAAATAAAACAAATATTTTATACAGTTTTTTCTTCACCATTTATTGGAATTCATATTCGTAAAGTAAGTATTACATCAAAAAATACTCTCTCAAAGAGTGATTTTTAAATATGAATTACATGACGAAATTCTGATTATAACAACAAAATTGTATTTGATTACAACAAAGAATATAACTGATTACAACAAAGAAACAGGAAAAAATACAGAAAATTATTGATGCATTAGAAAAGTAACTGTTTCCTGGGAGGTACCTATAGTAAAATTAGTAAATATTTATAAATAAAACAAATTTTTTATACAGTTTTTTTCTTCACCATTTATTGGAATTCATATTCGTAAAGTAAGTATTACATCAAAAAATACTCTCTCAAAGAGTGATTTTTAAATATGAATTACATGACGAAATTCTGATTATAACAACAAAATTGTATTTGATTACAACAAAGAAACATAGGAAAAAATACAGAAAATTATTGATGCATTAGAAAAGTAACTGTTTCCTGGGAGGTACCTATAGTAAAATTAGTAAATATTTATAAATAAAACAAATATTTTATACAGTTTTTTTCTTCACCATTTATTGGAATTCATATTCGTAAAGTAAGTATTACATAAAAAATACTCTCTCAAAGAGTGATTTTAAAATATAAATTACATGACGAAATTCTGATTATAACAACAAAATTGTATTTGATTACAACAAAGAATATAACTGATTACAACAAAGAAACATAGGAAAAAATACAGAAAATTATTGATGCATTAGAAAAGTAAATGTTTCCTGGAAGGTACCTATAGTCAAATTAGTAAATATTTATAAATAAAACAAATATTTTATACAGTTTTTTTCTTCACCATTTATTGGAATTCATATTCGTAAAGTAAGTATTACATAAAAAAATACTCTCTCAAAGAGTGATTTTAAAATATGAATTACATGACGAAATTCTGATTATAACAACAAAATTGTATTTGATTACAACAAAGAATATAACTGAATACAACAAAGAAACATAGGAAAAAATACAGAAAATTATTGATGCATTAGAAAAGTATCTGTTTCCTGGAAGGTACCTATAGTAAAATTAGTAAATATTTATAAATAAAACAAATATTTTATACAGTTTTTTTCTTCACCATTTATTGGAATTCATATTCGTAAAGTAAGTATTACATCAAAAAATACTCTCTCAAAGAGTGATTTTAAAAAATGAATTACATGACGAAATTCTGATTATAACAACAAAATTGTATTTGATTACAACAAAGAATATAACTGATTACAACAAAGAAACATAGGAAAAAATACAGAAAATTATTGATGCATTAGAAAAGTATCTGTTTCCTGGAAGGTACCTATAGTAAAATTAGTAAATATTTATAAATAAAACAAATATTTTATACAGTTTTTTTCTTCACCATTTATTGGAATTCATATTCGTAAAGTAAGTATTACATCAAAAAATACTCTCTCAAAGAGTGATTTTTAAATATGAATTACATGACGAAATTCTGATTATAACAACAAAATTGTATTTGATTACAACAAAGAATATAACTGATTACAACAAAGAAACAGGAAAAAATACAGAAAATTATTGATGCATTAGAAAAGTAACTGTTTCCTGGGAGGTACCTATAGTAAAATTAGTAAATATTTATAAATAAAACAAATTTTTTATACAGTTTTTTTCTTCACCATTTATTGGAATTCATATTCGTAAAGTAAGTATTACATCAAAAAATACTCTCTCAAAGAGTGATTTTTAAATATGAATTACATGACGAAATTCTGATTATAACAACAAAATTGTATTTGATTACAACAAAGAATATGACTGATTACAACAAAGAAACATAGGAAAAAATACAGAAAATTATTGATGCATTAGATAAGTATCTGTTTCCTGGAAGGTACCTATAGTAAAATTAGAAAATATTTATAAATAAAGCAAATATTTTTACAGTTTTTTTCTTCACAATTTATTGGAATTCATATTCGTAAAGTCAGTATTATATCAAAAAATACTCTCTCGAAGAGTGATTTTTAAATATGAATTAAATGACGAAATTCCGATTGTAACAACAAAATTGTATTTGATTACAACAAAGAATATAACTGATTACAACAAAGAAACATAGGAAAAAATACAGAAAATTATTGATGCATTAGAAAAGTAACTGTTTCCTGGGAGGTACCTATAGTAAAATTAGTAAATATTTATAAATAAAACAAATATTTTATACAGTTTTTTTCTTCACCATTTATTGGAATTCATATTCGTAAAGTATGTATTACATCAAAAAATACTCTCTTGAAGAGTGATTTTTAAATATGAACTACATGACGAAATTCTGATTATAACAACAAAATTGTATTTGATTACAACAAAGAATATAACTGATTACAACAAAGAAACATAGGAAAAAATACAGAAAATTATTGATGCATTAGAAAAGTAAATGTTTCCTGGAAGGTACCTATAGTAAAATTAGGAAATATTTATAAATAAAACAAATATTTTATACAGTTTTTTTCTTCACCATTTATTGGAATTCATATTCGTAAAGTAAGTATTACATCAAAAAATACTCTCTCAAAGAGTGATTTTAAAAAATGAATTACATGACGAAATTCTGATTATAACAACAAAATTGTATTTGATTACAACAAAGAATATAACTGATTACAACAAAGAAACATAGGAAAAAATACAGAAAATTATTGATGCATTAGAAAAGTATCTGTTTCCTGGAAGGTACCTATAGTAAAATTAGTAAATATTTATAAATAAAACAAATATTTTATACAGTTTTTTTCTTCACCATTTATTGGAATTCATATTCGTAAAGTAAGTATTACATCAAAAAATACTCTCTCAAAGAGTGATTTTTAAATATGAATTACATGACGAAATTCTGATTATAACAACAAAATTGTATTTGATTACAACAAAGAATATAACTGATTACAACAAAGAAACAGGAAAAAATACAGAAAATTATTGATGCATTAGAAAAGTAACTGTTTCCTGGGAGGTACCTATAGTAAAATTAGTAAATATTTATAAATAAAACAAATTTTTTATACAGTTTTTTTCTTCACCATTTATTGGAATTCATATTCGTAAAGTAAGTATTACATCAAAAAATACTCTCTCAAAGAGTGATTTTAAAATATAAATTACATGACGAAATTCTGATTATAACAACAAAATTGTATTTGATTACAACAAAGAATATAACTGATTACAACAAAGAAACATAGGAAAAAATACAGAAAATTATTGATGCATTAGAAAAGTAACTGTTTCCTGGGAGGTACCTATAGTAAAATTAGTAAATATTTATAAATAAAACAAATATTTTATACAGTTTTTTTCTTCACCATTTATTGGAATTCATATTCGTAAAGTAAGTATTACATCAAAAAATACTCTCTTGAAGAGTGATTTTTAAATATGAACTACATGACGAAATTCTGATTATAACAACAAAATTGTATTTGATTACAACAAAGAATATAACTGATTACAACAAAGAAACATAGGAAAAAATACAGAAAATTATTGATGCATTAGAAAAGTAAATGTTTCCTGGAAGGTACCTATAGTAAAATTAGTAAATATTTATAAATAAAACAAATATTTTATACAGTTTTTTTCTTCACCATTTATTGGAATTCATATTCGTAAAGTAAGTATTACATCAAAAAATACTCTCTCAAAGAGTGATTTTAAAAAATGAATTACATGACGAAATTCTGATTATAACAACAAAATTGTATTTGATTACAACAAAGAATATAACTGATTACAACAAAGAAACATAGGAAAAAATACAGAAAATTATTGATGCATTAGAAAAGTATCTGTTTCCTGGAAGGTACCTATAGTAAAATTAGTAAATATTTATAAATAAAACAAATATTTTATACAGTTTTTTTCTTCACCATTTATTGGAATTCATATTCGTAAAGTAAGTATTACATCAAAAAATACTCTCTCAAAGAGTGATTTTTAAATATGAATTACATGACGAAATTCTGATTATAACAACAAAATTGTATTTGATTACAACAAAGAATATAACTGATTACAACAAAGAAACATAGGAAAAAATACAGAAAGTTATTGATGCATTAGAAAAGTAACTGTTTCCTGGGAGGTACCTATAGTAAAATTAGTAAATATTTATAAATAAAACAAATATTTAATACAGTTTTTTCTTCACCATTTATTGGAATTCATATTCGTAAAGTAAGTATTACATCAAAAAATACTCTCTCAAAGAGTGATTTTAAAATATAAATTACATGACGAAATTCTGATTATAACAACAAAATTGTATTTGATTACAACAAAGAATATAACTGATTACAACAAAGAAACATAGGAAAAAATACAGAAAATTATTGATGCATTAGAAAAGTAAATGTTTCCTGGAAGGTACCTATAGTAAAATTAGTAAATATTTATAAATAAAACAAATATTTTATACAGTTTTTTTCTTCACCATTTATTGGAAATCATATTCGTAAAGTAAGTATTACATCAAAAAATACTCTCTCAAAGAGTGATTTTAAAATATGAATTACATGACGAAATTCTGATTATAACAACAAAATTGTATTTGATTACAACAAAGAATATAACTGATTACAACAAAGAAACATAGGAAAAAATACAGAAAATTATTGATGCATTAGAAAAGTATCTGTTTCCTGGAAGGTACCTATAGTAAAATTAGTAAATATTTATAAATAAAACAAATATTTTATACAGTTTTTTTCTTCACCATTTATTGGAATTCATATTCGTAAAGTAAGTATTACATCAAAAAATACTCTCTCAAAGAGTGATTTTTAAATATGAATTACATGACGAAATTCTGATTATAACAACAAAATTGTATTTGATTACAACAAAGAATATAACTGATTACAACAAAGAAACAGGAAAAAATACAGAAAATTATTGATGCATTAGAAAAGTAACTGTTTCCTGGGAGGTACCTATAGTAAAATTAGTAAATATTTATAAATAAAACAAATTTTTTATACAGTTTTTTTCTTCACCATTTATTGGAATTCATATTCGTAAAGTAAGTATTACATCAAAAAATACTCTCTCAAAGAGTGATTTTTAAATATGAATTACATGACGAAATTCTGATTATAACAACAAAATTGTATTTGATTACAACAAAGAATATAACTGATTACAACAAAGAAACATAGGAAAAAATACAGAAAATTATTGTTGCATTAGAAAAGTAAATGTTTCCTGGAAGGTATCTATAGTAAAATTAGCAAATATTTATAAATAAAACAAATATTTTATACAGTTTTTTTCTTCACCATTTATTGGAATTCATATTCGTAAAGTAAGTATTACATCAAAAAATACTCTCTTGAAGAGTGATTTTTAAATATGAATTACATGACGAAATTAAGATTGTAACAACAAAATTGTATTTGATTACAACAAAGAATATAACTGATTACAACAAAGAAACATAGGAAAAAATACAGAAAATTATTGATGCATTAGAAAAGTAACTGTTTCCTGGAAGGTACCTATAGTAAAATCAGTAAATATTTATAAATAAAGCAAATATTTTTACAGTTTTTTTCTTCACCATTTATTGGAATTCATATTCGTAAAGTCAGTATTACATCAAAAAATACTCTCTTGAAGTGTGATTTTTAAATATGAATTACATGACGAAATTCTGATTATAACAACAAAATTGTATTTGATTACAACAAAGAATATAACTGATTACAACAAAGAAACATAGGAAAAAATACAGAAAATTATTGATGCATTAGAAAAGTAACTGTTTCCTGGGAGGTACCTATAGTAAAATTAGTAAATATTTATAAATAAAACAAATATTTTATACAGTTTTTTTCTTCACCATTTATTGGAATTCATATTCGTAAAGTAAGTATTACATCAAAAAATACTCTCTTGAAGAGTGATTTTTAAATATGAATTACATGACGAAATTAAGATTGTAACAACAAAATTGTATTTGATTA
Source organism: Harpalus rubripes (assembly GCA_963082715.1). Lineage (NCBI taxonomy): Eukaryota > Metazoa > Arthropoda > Insecta > Coleoptera > Carabidae > Harpalus > Harpalus rubripes. The sequence continues at coordinate 99,510 of CAUJCB010000540.1, forward strand.
CAACAAAGAATATAACTGATTACAACAAAGAAACATAGGAAAAAATACAGAAAATTATTGATGCATTAGAAAAGTAACTGTTTCCTGGGAGGTACCTATAGTAAAATTAGTAAATATTTATAAATAAAGCAAATATTTTTACAGTTTTTTTCTTCACAATTTATTGGAATTCATATTCGTAAAGTCAGTATTACATCAAAAAAATCCTCTCTTGAAGAGTGATTTTAAATATGAATTACATGACGAAATTCTGATTATAACAACAAAATTGTATTTGATTACAACAAAGAATATAACTGATTACAACAAAGAAACATAGGAAAAAATACAGAAAATTATTGATGCATTAGAAAAGTAACTGTTTCCTGGAAGGTACCTATAGTAAAATTAGTAAATATTTATAAATAAAGCAAATATTTTTACAGTTTTTTTCTTCACCATTTATTGGAATTCATATTCGTAAAGTCAGTATTACATCAAAAAATACTCTCTCAAAGAGTGATTTTTAAATATGAATTACATGACGAAATTCTGATTATAACAACAAAATTGTATTTGATTACAACAAAGAATATAACTGATTACAACAAAGAAACATAGGAAAAAATACAGAAAATTATTGATGCATTAGAAAAGTAAATGTTTCCTGGAAGGTACCTATAGTAAAATCAGTAAATATTTATAAATAAAGCAAATATTTTTACAGTTTTTTTCTTCACCATTTATTGGAATTCATATTCGTAAAGTCAGTATTACATCAAAAAATACTCTCTTGAAGAGTGATTTTTAAATATGAATTACATGACGAAATTCTGATTGTAACAACAAAATTGTATTTGATTACAACAAAGAATATAACTGATTACAACAAAGAAACATAGGAAAAAATACAGAAAATTATTGATGCATTAGAAAAGTAAATGTTTCCTGGAAGGTACCTATAGTAAAATTAGTAAATATTTATAAATAAAACAAATATTTTATACAGTTTTTTTCTTCACCATTTATTGGAATTCATATTCGTAAAGTCAGTATTACATCAAAAAATACTCTCTTGAAGAGTGATTTTTAAATATGAATTACATGACGAAATTCTGATTGTAACAACAAAATTGTATTTGATTACAACAAAGAATATAACTGATTACAACAAAGAAACATAGGAAAAAAAACAGAAAATTATTGATTCATTAGAAAAGTAACTGTTTCCTGGAAGGTACCTATAGTAAAATTAGTAAATATTTATAAATAAAGTAAATATTTTTACAGTTTTTTTCTTCACCATTTATTGGAATTCATATTCGTAAAGTCAGTATTACATCGAAAAATACTTTATTGAAGAATGATTTTTAAATATGAATTACATGACGAAATTCTGATTATAACAACAAAATTGTATTTGATTACAACAAAGCATATAACTGATTACAACAAAGAAACAGGAAAAAATACAGAAAATTATTAATGCATTAGAAAAGTAACTGTTTCCTGGAAGGTACCTATAGTAAAATTAGTAAATATTTATAAATAAAGCAAATATTTTTACAGTTTTTTTCTTCACCATTTATTGGAATTCATATTCGTAAAGTCAGTATTACATCAAAAAATACTCTCTTGAAGAGTGATTTTTAAATATGAATTACATGACGAAATTCTGTTTATAACAACAAAATTGAATTTGATTACAACAAAGAATATAACTGATTACAACAAAGAAACATAGGAAAAAATACAGAAAATTATTGATTCATTAGAAAAGTAACTGTTTCCTGGAAGGTACCTATAGTAAAATTAGCAAATATTTATAAATAAAACAAATATTTTATACAGTTTTTTTTTCACCATTTATTGGAATTCATATTCGTAAAGTAAGTATTACATCAAAAAATACTCTCTCAAAGAGTGATTTTTAAATATGAATTACATGACGAAATTCTGATAATAACAACAAAATTGTATTTGATTACAACAAAGAATATAACTGATTACAACAAAGAAACATAGGAAAAAATACAGAAAATTATTGATTCATTAGAAAAGTAACTGTTTCCTGGAAGGTACCTATAGTAAAATTAGTAAATATTTATAAATAAAGTAAATATTTTTACAGTTTTTTTCTTCACCATTTATTGGAATTCATATTCGTAAAGTCAGTATTACATCGAAAAATACTTTATTGAAGAATGATTTTTAAATATGAATTACATGACGAAATTCTGATTATAACAACAAAATTGTATTTGATTACAACAAAGCATATAACTGATTACAACAAAGAAACAGGAAAAAATACAGAAAATTATTAATGCATTAGAAAAGTAACTGTTTCCTGGAAGGTACCTATAGTAAAATTAGTAAATATTTATAAATAAAGCAAATATTTTTACAGTTTTTTTCTTCACCATTTATTGGAATTCATATTCGTAAAGTCAGTATTACATCAAAAAATACTCTCTTGAAGAGTGATTTTTAAATATGAATTACATGACGAAATTCTGTTTATAACAACAAAATTGAATTTGATTACAACAAAGAATATAACTGATTACAACAAAGAAACATAGGAAAAAATACAGAAAATTATTGATGCATTAGAAAAGTAACTGTTTCCTGGAAGGTACCTATAGTAAAATTAGTAAATATTTATAAATAAAGCAAATATTTTTACAGTTTTTTTCTTCACCATTTATTGGAATTCATATTCGTAAAGTCAGTATTACATCAAAAAATACTCTCTCAAAGAGTGATTTTTAAATATGAATTACTTGACGAAATTCTGATTATAACAACAAAATTGTATTTGATTACAACAAAGAATATAACTGATTAAAACAAAGAAACAGGAAAAAATACAGAAAATTATTAATGCATTAGAAAAGTAACTGTTTCCTGGAAGGTACCTATAGTAAAATTAGTAAATATTTATAAATAAAGCAAATATTTTTACAGTTTTTTTCTTCACCATTTATTGGAATTCATATTCGTAAAGTCAGTATTACATCAAAAAATACTCTCTTGAAGAGTGATTTTTAAATATGAATTACATGACGAAATTCTGTTTATAACAACAAAATTGAATTTGATTACAACAAAGAATATAACTGATTACAACAAAGAAACATAGGAAAAAATACAGAAAATTATTGATGCATTAGAAAAGTAACTGTTTCCTGGAAGGTACCTATAGTAAAATTAGTAAATATTTATAAATAAAGCAAATATTTTTACAGTTTTTTTCTTCACCATTTATTGGAATTCATATTCGTAAAGTCAGTATTACATCAAAAAATACTCTCTTGAAGAGTGATTTTTAAATATGAATTACATGACGAAATTCTGATTATAACAACAAAATTGAATTTGATTACAACAAAGAATATAACTGATTACAACAAAGAAACATAGGAAAAAATACAGAAAATTATTAATGCATTAGAAAAGTAACTGTTTCCTGGAAGGTACCTATAGTAAAATTAGTAAATATTTATAAATAAAACAAATATTTTATACAGTTTTTTTCTTCACCATTTATTGGAATTCATATTCGTAAAGTAAGTATTACATCAAAAAATACTCTCTCAAAGAGTGATTTTTAAATATGAATTACATGACGAAATTCTGATAATAACAACAAAATTGTATTTGATTACAACAAAGAATATAACTGATTACAACAAAGAAACATAGGAAAAAATACAGAAAATTATTGATTCATTAGAATAGTAACTGTTTCCTGGAAGGTACCTATAGTAAAATTAGTAAATATTTATAAATAAAGTAAATATTTTTACAGTTTTTTTCTTCACCATTTATTGGAATTCATATTCGTAAAGTCAGTATTACATCGAAAAATACTTTATTGAAGAATGATTTTTAAATATGAATTACATGACGAAATTCTGATTATAACAACAAAATTGTATTTGATTACAACAAAGCATATAACTGATTACAACAAAGAAACAGGAAAAAATACAGAAAATTATTAATGCATTAGAAAAGTAACTGTTTCCTGGAAGGTACCTATAGTAAAATTAGTAAATATTTATAAATAAAGCAAATATTTTTACAGTTTTTTTCTTCACCATTTATTGGAATTCATATTCGTAAAGTCAGTATTACATCAAAAAATACTCTCTTGAAGAGTGATTTTTAAATATGAATTACATGACGAAATTCTGTTTATAACAACAAAATTGAATTTGATTACAACAAAGAATATAACTGATTACAACAAAGAAACATAGGAAAAAATACAGAAAATTATTGATGCATTAGAAAAGTAACTGTTTCCTGGAAGGTACCTATAGTAAAATTAGTAAATATTTATAAATAAAACAAATATTTCATACAGTTTTTTTCTTCACCATTTATTGGAATTCATATTCGTAAAGTAAGTATTACATCAAAAAATACTCTCTCAAAGAGTGATTTTTAAATATGAATTACATGACGAAATTCTGATTATAACAACAAAATTGTATTTGTTTACAACAAAGAATATAACTGATTACAACAAAGAAACATAGGAAAAAATACAGAAAATTATTAATGCATTAGAAAAGTAACTGTTTCCTGGAAGGTACCTATAGTAAAATTAGTAAATATTTATAAATAAAACAAATATTTTATACATTTTTTTTCTTCACCATTTATTGGAATTCATATTCGTAAAGTAAGTATTACATCAAAAAATACTCTCTCAAAGAGTGATTTTTAAATATGAATTACATGACGAAATTCTGATTATAACAACAAAATTGTATTTGATTACAACAAAGAATATAACTGATTACAACAAAGAAACAGGAAAAAATACAGAAAATTATTAATGCATTAGAAAAGTAACTGTTTCCTGGAAGGTACCTATAGTAAAATTAGTAAATATTTATAAATAAAGCAAATATTTTTACAGTTTTTTTTTTCACCATTTATTGGAATTCATATTCGTAAAGTCAGTATTACATCAAAAAATACTCTCTTGAAGAGTGATTTTTAAATATGAATTACATGACGAAATTCTGTTTATAACAACAAAATTGAATTTGATTACAACAAAGAATATAACTGATTACAACAAAGAAACATAGAAAAAAATACAGAAAATTATTGATGCATTAGAAAAGTAACTGTTTCCTGGAAGGTACCTATAGTAAAATTAGTAAATATTTATAAATAAAACAAATATTTCATACAGTTTTTTTCTTCACCATTTATTGGAATTCATATTCGTAAAGTAAGTATTACATCAAAAAATACTCTCTCAAAGAGTGATTTTTAAATATGAATTACATGACGAAATTCTGATTATAACAACAAAATTGTATTTGATTACAACAAAGAATATAACTGATTAAAACAAAGAAACAGGAAAAAATACAGAAAATTATTAATGCATTAGAAAAGTAACTGTTTCCTGGAAGGTACCTATAGTAAAATTAGTAAATATTTATAAATAAAGCAAATATTTTTACAGTTTTTTTCTTCACCATTTATTGGAATTCATATTCGTAAAGTCAGTATTACATCAAAAAATACTCTCTTGAAGAGTGATTTTTAAATATGAATTACATGACGAAATTCTGTTTATAACAACAAAATTGAATTTGATTACAACAAAGAATATAACTGATTACAACAAAGAAACATAGGAAAAAATACAGAAAATTATTGATGCATTAGAAAAGTAACTGTTTCCTGGAAGGTACCTATAGTAAAATTAGTAAATATTTATAAATAAAACAAATATTTCATACAGTTTTTTTCTTCACCATTTATTGGAATTCATATTCGTAAAGTAAGTATTACATCAAAAAATACTCTCTCAAAGAGTGATTTTTAAATATGAATTACATGACGAAATTCTGATTATAACAACAAAATTGTATTTGTTTACAACAAAGAATATAACTGATTACAACAAAGAAACATAGGAAAAAATACAGAAAATTATTGATGCATTAGAAAAGTATCTGTTTCCCGGAAGGTACCTATAGTAAAATTAGTAAATATTTATAAATAAAACAAATATTTTATACATTTTTTTTCTTCACCATTTATTGGAATTCATATTCGTAAAGTAAGTATTACATCAAAAAATACTCTCTCAAAGAGTGATTTTTAAATATGAATTACATGACGAAATTCTGATTATAACAACAAAATTGTATTTGATTACAACAAAGAATATAACTGATTACAACAAAGAAACAGGAAAAAATACAGAAAATTATTAATGCATTAGAAAAGTAACTGTTTCCTGGAAGGTACCTATAGTAAAATTAGTAAATATTTATAAATAAAGCAAATATTTTTACAGTTTTTTTCTTCACCATTTATTGGAATTCATATTCGTAAAGTCAGTATTACATCAAAAAATACTCTCTTGAAGAGTGATTTTTAAATATGAATTACATGACGAAATTCTGTTTATAACAACAAAATTGAATTTGATTACAACAAAGAATATAACTGATTACAACAAAGAAACATAGGAAAAAATACAGAAAATTATTGATGCATTAGAAAAGTAACTGTTTCCTGGAAGGTACCTATAGTAAAATTAGTAAATATTTATAAATAAAACAAATATTTCATACAGTTTTTTTCTTCACCATTTATTGGAATTCATATTCGTAAAGTAAGTATTACATCAAAAAATACTCTCTCAAAGAGTGATTTTTAAATATGAATTACATGACGAAATTCTGATTATAACAACAAAATTGTATTTGTTTACAACAAAGAATATAACTGATTACAACAAAGAAACATAGGAAAAAATACAGAAAATTATTGATGCATTAGAAAAGTATCTGTTTCCCGGAAGGTACCTATAGTAAAATTAGTAAATATTTATAAATAAAACAAATATTTTATACATTTTTTTTCTTCACCATTTATTGGAATTCATATTCGTAAAGTAAGTATTACATCAAAAAATACTCTCTCAAAGAGTGATTTTTAAATATGAATTACATGACGAAATTCTGATTATAACAACAAAATTGTATTTGATTACAACTAAGAATATAACTGATTACAACAAAGAAACATAGGAAAAAATACAGAAAATTATTGATGCATTAGAAAAGTAACTGTTTCCTGGAAGGTACCTATAGTAAAATTAGTAAATATTTATAAATAAAACAAATGTTTTATACAGTTTTTTTCTTCACCATTTATTGGAATTCATATTCGTAAAGTCAGTATTACATCAAAAAATACTCTCTCGAAGAGTGATTTTTAAATATGAATTACATGACGAAATTCTGATTATAACAACAAAATTGTATTTGATTACAAAAAAGAATATAACTGATTACAACAAAGAAACATAGGAAAAAATACAGAAATTTATTGATGCATTAGAAAAGTAACTGTTTCCTGGAAGGTACCTATAGTAAAATTAGTAAATATTTATAAATAAAACAAATGTTTTATACAGTTTTTTTCTTCACCATTTATTGGAATTCATATTCGTAAAGTCAGTATTACATCAAAAAATACTCTCTCGAAGAGTGATTTTTAAATATGAATTACATGACGAAATTCTTATGATAACAACAAAATTGTATTTGATTACAACAAAGAATATAACTGATTACAACAAAGAAACATAGGAAAAAATACAGAAAATTGTTGATGCATTAGAAAAGTATCTGTTTCCTGGAAGGTACCTATAGTAAAATTAGTAAATATTTATAAATAAAACAAATATTTTATACAGTTTTTTTCTTCACCATTTATTGGAATTCATATTCGTAAAGTAAGTATTACATCAAAAAATACTCTCTCAAAGAGTGATTTTTAAATATGAATTACATGACGAAATTCTGATTATAACAACAAAATTGTATTTGATTACAACAAAGAATATAACTGATTACAACAAAGAAACATAGGAAAAAATACAGAAAATTATTGATGCATTAGAAAAGTAACTGTTTCCTGGAAGGTACCTATAGTAAAATTAGTAAATATTTATAAATAAAGCAAATATTTTTACAGTTTTTTTCTTCACCATTTATTGGAATTCATATTCGTAAAGTAAGTATTACATCAAAAAATACTCTCTTGAAGAGTGATTTTTAAATATGAATTACATGACGAAATTCTGATTATAACAACAAAATTGTATTTGTTTACAACAAAGAATATAACTGATTACAACAAAGAAACATAGGAAAAAATACAGAAAATTATTGATGCATTAGAAAAGTATCTGTTTCCCGGAAGGTACCTATAGTAAAATTAGTAAATATTTATAAATAAAACAAATATTTTATACAGTTTTTTTCTTCACCATTTATTGGAATTCATATTCGTAAAGTAAGTATTACATCAAAAAATACTCTCTCAAAGAGTGATTTTTAAATATGAATTACATGACGAAATTCTGATTATAACAACAAAATTGTATTTGATTACAACAAAGAATATAACTGATTACAACAAAGAAACATAGGAAAAAATACAGAAAATTATTGATGCATTAGAAAAGTATCTGTTTCCCGGAAGGTACCTATAGTAAAATTAGTAAATATTTATAAATAAAACAAATATTTTATACAGTTTTTTTCTTCACCATTTATTGGAATTCATATTCGTAAAGTAAGTATTACATCAAAAAATTCTCTCTCAAAGAGTGATTTTTAAATATGAATTACATGACGAAATTCTGATTATAACAACAAAATTGTATTTGATTACAACAAAGAATATAACTGATTACAACAAAGAAACATAGGAAAAAATACAGAAAATTATTGATGCATTAGAAAAGTAACTGTTTCCTGGAAGGTACCTATAGTAAAATTAGTAAATATTTATAAATAAAACAAATGTTTTATACAGTTTTTTTCTTTACCATTTATTGGAATTCATATTCGTAAAGTCAGTATTACATCAAAAAATACTCTCTCGAAGAGTAATTTTTAAATATGAATTACATGACGAAATTCTGATTATAACAACAAAATTGTATTTGATTACAAAAAAGAATATAACTGATTACAACAAAGAAACATAGGAAAAAATACAGAAATTTATTGATGCATTAGAAAAGTAACTGTTTCCTGGAAGGTACCTATAGTAAAATTAGTAAATATTTATAAATAAAACAAATGTTTTATACAGTTTTTTTCTTCACCATTTATTGGAATTCATATTCGTAAAGTCAGTATTACATCAAAAAATACTCTCTCGAAGAGTGATTTTTAAATATGAATTACATGACGAAATTCTGATTATAACAACAAAATTGTATTTGATTACAAAAAAGAATATAACTGATTACAACAAAGAAACATAGGAAAAAATACAGAAATTTATTGATGCATTAGAAAAGTAACTGTTTCCTGGAAGGTACCTATAGTAAAATTAGTAAATATTTATAAATAAAACAAATGTTTTATACAGTTTTTTTCTTCACCATTTATTGGAATTCATATTCGTAAAGTCAGTATTACATCAAAAAATACTCTCTGGAAGAGTGATTTTTAAATATGAATTACATGACGAAATTCTTATGATAACAACAAAATTGTATTTGATTACAACAAAGAATATAACTGATTACAACAAAGAAACATAGGAAAAAATACAGAAAATTGTTGATGCATTAGAAAAGTATCTGTTTCCTGGAAGGTACCTATAGTAAAATTAGTAAATATTTATAAATAAAACAAATATTTTATACAGTTTTTTTCTTCACCATTTATTGGAATTCATATTCGTAAAGTAAGTATTACATCAAAAAATACTCTCTCAAAGAGTGATTTTTAAATATGAATTACATGACGAAATTCTGATTATAACAACAAAATTGTATTTGATTACAACAAAGAATATAACTGATTACAACAAAGAAACATAGGAAAAAATACAGAAAATTATTGATGCATTAGAAAAGTAACTGTTTCCTGGAAGGTACCTATAGTAAAATTAGTAAATATTTATAAATAAAGCAAATATTTTTACAGTTTTTTTCTTCACCATTTATTGGAATTCATATTCGTAAAGTCAGTATTACATCAAAAAATACTCTCTTGAAGAGTGATTTTTAAATATGAATTACATGACGAAATTCTGATTATAACAACAAAATTGTATTTGATTACAAAAAAGAATATAACTGATTACAACAAAGAAACATAGGAAAAAATACAGATATTTATTGATGCATTAGAAAAGTAACTGTTTCCTGGAAGGTACCTATAGTAAAATTAGTAAATATTTATAAATAAAACAAATGTTTTATACAGTTTTTTTCTTCACCATTTATTGGAATTCATATTGGTAAAGTCAGTATTACATCAAAAAATACTCTTTCAAAGAGTGATTTTTAAATATGAATTACATGACGAAATTCTGATTATAACAACAAAATTGTATTTGTTTACAACAAAGAATATAACTGATTACAACAAAGAAACATAGGAAAAAATACAGAAAATTATTGATGCATTAGAAAAGTATCTGTTTCCCGGAAGGTACCTATAGTAAAATTAGTAAATATTTATAAATAAAACAAATATTTTATACAGTTTTTTTCTTCACCATTTATTGGAATTCATATTCGTAAAGTAAGTATTACATCAAAAAATACTCTCTCAAAGAGTGATTTTTAAATATGAATTACATGACGAAATTCTGATTATAACAACAAAATTGTATTTGATTACAACAAAGAATATAACTGATTACAACAAAGAAACATAGGAAAAAATACAGAAAATTATTGATGCATTAGAAAAGTATCTGTTTCCCGGAAGGTACCTATAGTAAAATTAGTAAATATTTATAAATAAAACAAATATTTTATACAGTTTTTTTCTTCACCATTTATTGGAATTCATATTCGTAAAGTAAGTATTACATCAAAAAATACTCTCTCAAAGAGTGATTTTTAAATATGAATTACATGACGAAATTCTGATTATAACAACAAAATTGTATTTGATTACAACAAAGAATATAACTGATTACAACAAAGAAACATAGGAAAAAATACAGAAAATTATTGATGCATTAGAAAAGTAACTGATTCCTAGAAGGTACCTATAGTAAAATTAGTAAATATTTATAAATAAAATAAATGTTTTATACAGTTTTTTTCTTTACCATTTATTGGAATTCATATTCGTAAAGTCAGTATTACATCAAAAAATACTCTCTCGAAGAGTGATTTTTAAATATGAATTACATGACGAAATTCTGATTATAACAACAAAATTGTATTTGATTACAAAAAAGAATATAACTGATTACAACAAAGAAACATAGGAAAAAATACAGAAATTTATTGATGCATTAGAAAAGTAACTGTTTCCTGGAAGGTACCTATAGTAAAATTAGTAAATATTTATAAATAAAACAAATGTTTTATACAGTTTTTTTCTTCACCATTTATTGGAATTCATATTGGTAAAGTCAGTATTACATCAAAAAATACTCTCTCGAAGAGTGATTTTTAAATATGAATTACATGACGAAATTCTGATGATAACAACAAAATTGTATTTGATTACAACAAGGAATATAACTGATTACAACAAAGAAACATAGGAAAAAATACAGAAAATTATTGATGCATTAGAAAAGTAACTGTTTCCTGGAAGGTACCTATAGTAAAATTAGTAAATATTTATAAATAAAACAAATGTTTTATACAGTTTTTTTCTTCACCATTTATTGGAATTCATATTGGTAAAGTCAGTATTACATCAAAAAATACTCTCTCGAAGAGTGATTTTTAAATATGAATTACATGACAAAATTCTGTTTATAACAACAAAATTGAATTTGATTACAACAAAGAATATAACTGATTACAACAAAGAAACATAGGAAAAAATACAGAAAATTATTGATGCATTAGAAAAGTATCTGTTTCCTGGAAGGTACCTATAGTAAAATTAGTAAATATTTATAAATAAAACAAATATTTTATACAGTTTTTTTCTTCACCATTTATTGGAATTCATATTCGTAAAGTAAGTATTACATCAAAAAATACTCTCTCAAAAAGTGATTTTTAAATATGAATTACATGACGAAATTCTGATTATAACAACAAAATTGTATTTGATTACAACAAAGAATATAACTGATTACAACAAAGAAACATAGGAAAAAATACAGAAAATTATTGATGCATTAGAAAAGTAACTGTTTCCTGGAAGGTACCTATAGTAAAATTAGTAAATATTTATAAATAAAACAAATGTTTTATACAGTTTTTTTCTTCACCATTTATTGGAATTCATATTCGTAAAGTCAGTATTACATCAAAAAATACTCTCTCGAAGAGTGATTTTTAAATATGAATTACATGACGAAATTCTTATGATAACAACAAAATTGTATTTGATTACAACAAAGAATATAACTGATTACAACAAAGAAACATAGGAAAAAATACAGAAAATTGTTGATGCATTAGAAAAGTATCTGTTTCCTGGAAGGTACCTATAGTAAAATTAGTAAATATTTATAAATAAAACAAATATTTTATACAATTTTTTTCTTCACCATTTATTGGAATTCATATTCGTAAAGTAAGTATTACATCAAAAAATACTCTCTCAAAGAGTGATTTTTAAATATGAATTACATGACGAAATTCTGATTATAACAACAAAATTGTATTTGATTACAACAAAGAATATAACTGATTACAACAAAGAAACATAGGAAAAAATACAGAAAATTATTGATGCATTAGAAAAGTAACTGTTTCCTGGAAGGTACCTATAGTAAAATTAGTAAATATTTATAAATAAAGCAAATATTTTTACAGTTTTTTTCTTCACCATTTATTGGAATTCATATTCGTAAAGTCAGTATTACATCAAAAAATACTCTCTTGAAGAGTGATATTTAAATATGAATTACATGACGAAATTCTGATTATAACAACAAAATTGTATTTGATTACAAAAAAGAATATAACTGATTACAACAAAGAAACATAGGAAAAAATACAGATATTTATTGATGCATTAGAAAAGTAACTGTTTCCTGGAAGGTACCTATAGTAAAATTAGTAAATATTTATAAATAAAACAAATGTTTTATACAGTTTTTTTCTTCACCATTTATTGGAATTCATATTGGTAAAGTCAGTATTACATCAAAAAATACTCTCTCAAAGAGTGATTTTTAAATATGAATTACATGACGAAATTCTGATTATAACAACAAAATTGTATTTGTTTACAACAAAGAATATAACTGATTACAACAAAGAAACATAGGAAAAAATACAGAAAATTATTGATGCATTAGAAAAGTATCTGTTTCCCGGAAGGTACCTATAGTAAAATTAGTAAATATTTATAAATAAAACAAATATTTTATACAGTTTTTTTCTTCACCATTTATTGGAATTCATATTCGTAAAGTAAGTATTACATCAAAAAATACTCTCTCAAAGAGTGATTTTTAAATATGAATTACATGACGAAATTCTGATTATAACAACAAAATTGTATTTGATTACAACAAAGAATATAACTGATTACAACAAAGAAACATAGGAAAAAATACAGAAAATTATTGATGCATTAGAAAAGTATCTGTTTCCCGGAAGGTACCTATAGTAAAATTAGTAAATATTTATAAATAAAACAAATATTTTATACAGTTTTTTTCTTCACCATTTATTGGAATTCATATTCGTAAAGTAAGTATTACATCAAAAAATACTCTCTCAAAGAGTGATTTTTAAATATGAATTACATGACGAAATTCTGATTATAACAACAAAATTGTATTTGATTACAACAAAGAATATAACTGATTACAACAAAGAAACATAGGAAAAAATACAGAAAATTATTGATGCATTAGAAAAGTAACTGTTTCCTGGAAGGTACCTATAGTAAAATTAGTAAATATTTATAAATAAAATAAATGTTTTATACAGTTTTTTTCTTTACCATTTATTGGAATTCATATTCGTAAAGTCAGTATTACATCAAAAAATACTCTCTCGAAGAGTGATTTTTAAATATGAATTACATGACGAAATTCTGATTATAACAACAAAATTGTATTTGATTACAAAAAAGAATATAACTGATTACAACAAAGAAACATAGGAAAAAATACAGAAATTTATTGATGCATTAGAAAAGTAACTGTTTCCTGGAAGGTACCTATAGTAAAATTAGTAAATATTTATAAATAAAACAAATGTTTTATACAGTTTTTTTCTTCACCATTTATTGGAATTCATATTGGTAAAGTCAGTATTACATCAAAAAATACTCTCTCGAAGAGTGATTTTTAAATATGAATTACATGACGAAATTCTGATGATAACAACAAAATTGTATTTGATTACAACAAGGAATATAACTGATTACAACAAAGAAACATAGGAAAAAATACAGAAAATTATTGATGCATTAGAAAAGTAACTGTTTCCTGGAAGGTACCTATAGTAAAATTAGTAAATATTTATAAATAAAACAAATGTTTTATACAGTTTTTTTCTTCACCATTTATTGGAATTCATATTGGTAAAGTCAGTATTACATCAAAAAATACTCTCTCGAAGAGTGATTTTTAAATATGAATTACATGACAAAATTCTGTTTATAACAACAAAATTGAATTTGATTACAACAAAGAATATAACTGATTACAACAAAGAAACATAGGAAAAAATACAGAAAATTATTGATGCATTAGAAAAGTATCTGTTTCCTGGAAGGTACCTATAGTAAAATTAGTAAATATTTATAAATAAAACAAATATTTTATACAGTTTTTTTCTTCACCATTTATTGGAATTCATATTCGTAAAGTAAGTATTACATCAAAAAATACTCTCTCAAAGAGTGATTTTTAAATATGAATTACATGACGAAATTCTGATTATAACAACAAAATTGTATTTGATTACAACAAAGAATATAACTGATTACAACAAAGAAACATAGGAAAAAATACAGAAAATTATTGATGCATTAGAAAAGTAACTGTTTCCTGGAAGGTACCTATAGTAAAATTAGTAAATATTTATAAATAAAGCAAATATTTTTACAGTTTTTTTCTTCACCATTTATTGGAATTCATATTCGTAAAGTCAGTATTACATCAAAAAATACTCTCTTGAAGAGTGATTTTTAAATATGAATTACATGACGAAATTCTGATTATAACAACAAAATTGAATTTGATTACAACAAAGAATATAACTGATTACAACAAAGAAACATAGGAAAAAATACAGAAAATTATTGATGCATTAGAAAAGTAACTGTTTCCTGGGAGGTACCTATAGTAAAATTAGTAAATATTTATAAATAAAACTAATATTTTATACAGTTTTTTTCTTCACCATTTATTGGAATTCATATTCGTAAAGTCAGTATTACATCAAAAAATACTCTCTTGAAGAGTGATTTTTAAATATGAATTACATGACGAAATTCTGATTGTAACAACAAAATTGTATTTGATTACAACAAAGAATATAACTGATTACAACAAAGAAACATAGGAAAAAATACAGAAAATTATTGATGCATTAGAAAAGTAACTGTTTCCTGGAAGGTACCTATAGTAAAATTAGTAAATATTTATAAATAAAACAAATATTTTATACAGTTTTTTTCTTCACCATTTATTGGAATTCATATTGGTAAAGTCAGTATTACATCAAAAAATACTCTCTCGAAGAGTGATTTTTAAATATGAATTACATGACGAAATTCTGATTGTAACAACAAAATTGTATTTGATTACAACAAAGAATATAACTGATTACAACAAAGAAACATAGGAAAAAATACAGAAAATTATTGATGCATTAGAAAAGTAACTGTTTCCTGGAAGGTACCTATAGTAAAATTAGTAAATATTTATAAATAAAACAAATATTTTATACAGTTTTTTTCTTCACCATTTATTGGAATTCATATTCGTAAAGTAAGTATTACATCAAAAAATACTCTCTCAAAGAGTGATTTTTAAATATGAATTACATGACGAAATTCTGATAATAACAACAAAATTGTATTTGATTACAACAAAGAATATAACTGATTACAACAAAGAAACATAGGAAAAAATACAGAAAATTATTGATGCATTAGAAAAGTAACTGTTTCCTGGGAGGTACCTATAGTAAAATTAGTAAATATTTATAAATAAAACTAATATTTTATACAGTTTTTTTCTTCACCATTTATTGGAATTCATATTCGTAAAGTAAGTATTACATCAAAAAATACTCTCTCAAAGAGTGATTTTTAAATATGAATTACATGACGAAATTCTGATTATAACAACAAAATTGTATTTGATTACAACAAAGAATATAACTGATTACAACAAAGAAACATAGGAAAAAATACAGAAAATTATTGATGCATTAGAAAAGTAACTGTTTCCTGGAAGGTACCTATAGTAAAATTAGTAAATATTTATAAATAAAGCAAATATTTTTACAGTTTTTTTCTTCACCATTTATTGGAATTCATATTCGTAAAGTCAGTATTACATCAAAAAATACTCTCTTGAAGAGTGATTTTTAAATATGAATTACATGACGAAATTCTGTTTATAACAACAAAATTGAATTTGATTACAACAAAGAATATAACTGATTACAACAAAGAAACATAGGAAAAAATACAGAAAATTATTGATGCATTAGAAAAGTAACTGTTTCCCGGAAGGTACCTATAGTAAAATTAGTAAATATTTATAAATAAAACAAATATTTTATACATTTTTTTTCTTCACCATTTATTGGAATTCATATTCGTAAAGTAAGTATTACATCAAAAAATACTCTCTCAAAGAGTGATTTTTAAATATGAATTACATGACGAAATTCTGATTATAACAACAAAATTGTATTTGATTACAACAAAGAATATAACTGATTACAACAAAGAAACATAGGAAAAAATACAGAAAATTATTGATGCATTAGAAAAGTAACTGTTTCCTGGAAGGTACCTATAGTAAAATTAGTAAATATTTATAAATAAAACAAATGTTTTATACAGTTTTTTTCTTCACCATTTATTGGAATTCATATTCGTAAAGTCAGTATTACATCAAAAAATACTCTCTCGAAGAGTGATTTTTAAATATGAATTACATGACGAAATTCTGATTATAACAACAAAATTGTATTTGATTACAAAAAAGAATATAACTGATTACAACAAAGAAACATAGGAAAAAATACAGAAATTTATTGATGCATTAGAAAAGTAACTGTTTCCTGGAAGGTACCTATAGTAAAATTAGTAAATATTTATAAATAAAACAAATGTTTTATACAGTTTTTTTCTTCACCATTTATTGGAATTCATATTCGTAAAGTCAGTATTACATCAAAAAATACTCTCTCGAAGAGTGATTTTTAAATATGAATTACATGACGAAATTCTGATTATAACAACAAAATTGTATTTGATTACAAAAAAGAATATAACTGATTACAACAAAGAAACATAGGAAAAAATACAGAAATTTATTGATGCATTAGAAAAGTAACTGTTTCCTGGAAGGTACCTATAGTAAAATTAGTAAATATTTATAAATAAAACAAATGTTTTATACAGTTTTTTTCTTCACCATTTATTGGAATTCATATTCGTAAAGTCAGTATTACATCAAAAAATACTCTCTCGAAGAGTGATTTTTAAATATGAATTACATGACGAAATTCTTATGATAACAACAAAATTGTATTTGATTACAACAAAGAATATAACTGATTACAACAAAGAAACATAGGAAAAAATACAGAAAATTGTTGATGCATTAGTAAAGTATCTGTTTCCTGGAAGGTACCTATAGTAAAATTAGTAAATATTTATAAATAAAACAAATATTTTATACAGTTTTTTTCTTCACCATTTATTGGAATTCATATTCGTAAAGTAAGTATTACATCAAAAAATACTCTCTCAAAGAGTGATTTTTAAATATGAATTACATGACGAAATTCTGATTATAACAACAAAATTGTATTTGATTACAACAAAGAATATAACTGATTACAACAAAGAAACATAGGAAAAAATACAGAAAATTATTGATGCATTAGAAAAGTAACTGTTTCCTGGAAGGTACCTATAGTAAAATTAGTAAATATTTATAAATAAAGCAAATATTTTTACAGTTTTTTTCTTCACCATTTATTGGAATTCATATTCGTAAAGTCAGTATTACATCAAAAAATACTCTCTTGAAGAGTGATTTTTAAATATGAATTACATGACGAAATTCTGATTATAACAACAAAATTGTATTTGATTACAAAAAAGAATATAACTGATTACAACAAAGAAACATAGGAAAAAATACAGATATTTATTGATGCATTAGAAAAGTAACTGTTTCCTGGAAGGTACCTATAGTAAAATTAGTAAATATTTATAAATAAAACAAATGTTTTATACAGTTTTTTTCTTCACCATTTATTGGAATTCATATTGGTAAAGTCAGTATTACATCAAAAAATACTCTCTCAAAGAGTGATTTTTAAATATGAATTACATGACGAAATTCTGATTATAACAACAAAATTGTATTTGTTTACAACAAAGAATATAACTGATTACAACAAAGAAACATAGGAAAAAATACAGAAAATTATTGATGCATTAGAAAAGTATCTGTTTCCCGGAAGGTACCTATAGTAAAATTAGTAAATATTTATAAATAAAACAAATATTTTATACAGTTTTTTTCTTCACCATTTATTGGAATTCATATTCGTAAAGTAAGTATTACATCAAAAAATACTCTCTCAAAGAGTGATTTTTAAATATGAATTACATGACGAAATTCTGATTATAACAACAAAATTGTATTTGATTACAACAAAGAATATAACTGATTACAACAAAGAAACATAGGAAAAAATACAGAAAATTATTGATGCATTAGAAAAGTATCTGTTTCCCGGAAGGTACCTATAGTAAAATTAGTAAATATTTATAAATAAAACAAATATTTTATACAGTTTTTTTCTTCACCATTTATTGGAATTCATATTCGTAAAGTAAGTATTACATCAAAAAATACTCTCTCAAAGAGTGATTTTTAAATATGAATTACATGACGAAATTCTGATTATAACAACAAAATTGTATTTGATTACAACAAAGAATATAACTGATTACAACAAAGAAACATAGGAAAAAATACAGAAAATTATTGATGCATTAGAAAAGTAACTGTTTCCTGGAAGGTACCTATAGTAAAATTAGTAAATATTTATAAATAAAACAAATGTTTTATACAGTTTTTTTCTTTACCATTTATTGGAATTCATATTCGTAAAGTCAGTATTACATCAAAAAATACTCTCTCGAAGAGTGATTTTTAAATATGAATTACATGACGAAATTCTGATTATAACAACAAAATTGTATTTGATTACAAAAAAGAATATAACTGATTACAACAAAGAAACATAGGAAAAAATACAGAAATTTATTGATGCATTAGAAAAGTAACTGTTTCCTGGAAGGTACCTATAGTAAAATTAGTAAATATTTATAAATAAAACAAATGTTTTATACAGTTTTTTTCTTCACCATTTATTGGAATTCATATTGGTAAAGTCAGTATTACATCAAAAAATACTCTCTCGAAGAGTGATTTTTAAATATGAATTACATGACGAAATTCTGATGATAACAACAAAATTGTATTTGATTACAACAAGGAATATAACTGATTACAACAAAGAAACATAGGAAAAAATACAGAAAATTATTGATGCATTAGAAAAGTAACTGTTTCCTGGAAGGTACCTATAGTAAAATTAGTAAATATTTATAAATAAAACAAATGTTTTATACAGTTTTTTTCTTCACCATTTATTGGAATTCATATTGGTAAAGTCAGTATTACATCAAAAAATACTCTCTCGAAGAGTGATTTTTAAATATGAATTACATGACGAAATTCTGAGGATAACAACAAAATTGTATTTGATTACAACAAAGAATATAACTGATTACAACAAAGAAACATAGGAAAAAATACAGAAAATTATTGATGCATTAGAAAAGTATCTGTTTCCTGGAAGGTACCTATAGTAAAATTAGTAAATATTTATAAATAAAACAAATATTTTATACAGTTTTTTTCTTCACCATTTATTGGAATTCATATTCGTAAAGTAAGTATTACATCAAAAAATACTCTCTCAAAGAGTGATTTTTAAATATGAATTACATGACGAAATTCTGATTATAACAACAAAATTGTATTTGATTACAACAAAGAATATAACTGATTACAACAAAGAAACATAGGAAAAAATACAGAAAATTATTGATGCATTAGAAAAGTAACTGTTTCCTGGAAGGTACCTATAGTAAAATTAGTAAATATTTATAAATAAAGCAAATATTTTTACAGTTTTTTTCTTCACCATTTATTGGAATTCATATTCGTAAAGTCAGTATTACATCAAAAAATACTCTCTTGAAGAGTGATTTTTAAATATGAATTACATGACGAAATTCTGATTATAACAACAAAATTGTATTTGATTACAAAAAAGAATATAACTGATTACAACAAAGAAACATAGGAAAAAATACAGATATTTATTGATGCATTAGAAAAGTAACTGTTTCCTGGAAGGTACCTATAGTAAAATTAGTAAATATTTATAAATAAAACAAATGTTTTATACAGTTTTTTTCTTCACCATTTATTGGAATTCATATTGGTAAAGTCAGTATTACATCAAAAAATACTCTCTCAAAGAGTGATTTTTAAATATGAATTACATGACGAAATTCTGATTATAACAACAAAATTGTATTTGTTTACAACAAAGAATATAACTGATTACAACAAAGAAACATAGGAAAAAATACAGAAAATTATTGATGCATTAGAAAAGTATCTGTTTCCCGGAAGGTACCTATAGTAAAATTAGTAAATATTTATAAATAAAACAAATATTTTATACAGTTTTTTTCTTCACCATTTATTGGAATTCATATTCGTAAAGTAAGTATTACATCAAAAAATACTCTCTCAAAGAGTGATTTTTAAATATGAATTACATGACGAAATTCTGATTATAACAACAAAATTGTATTTGATTACAACAAAGAATATAACTGATTACAACAAAGAAACATAGGAAAAAATACAGAAAATTATTGATGCATTAGAAAAGTATCTGTTTCCCGGAAGGTACCTATAGTAAAATTAGTAAATATTTATAAATAAAACAAATATTTTATACAGTTTTTTTCTTCACCATTTATTGGAATTCATATTCGTAAAGTAAGTATTACATCAAAAAATACTCTCTCAAAGAGTGATTTTTAAATATGAATTACATGACGAAATTCTGATTATAACAACAAAATTGTATTTGATTACAACAAAGAATATAACTGATTACAACAAAGAAACATAGGAAAAAATACAGAAAATTATTGATGCATTAGAAAAGTAACTGTTTCCTGGAAGGTACCTATAGTAAAATTAGTAAATATTTATAAATAAAACAAATGTTTTATACAGTTTTTTTCTTTACCATTTATTGGAATTCATATTCGTAAAGTCAGTATTACATCAAAAAATACTCTCTCGAAGAGTGATTTTTAAATATGAATTACATGACGAAATTCTGATTATAACAACAAAATTGTATTTGATTACAAAAAAGAATATAACTGATTACAACAAAGAAACATAGGAAAAAATACAGAAATTTATTGATGCATTAGAAAAGTAACTGTTTCCTGGAAGGTACCTATAGTAAAATTAGTAAATATTTATAAATAAAACAAATGTTTTATACAGTTTTTTTCTTCACCATTTATTGGAATTCATATTGGTAAAGTCAGTATTACATCAAAAAATACTCTCTCGAAGAGTGATTTTTAAATATGAATTACATGACGAAATTCTGATGATAACAACAAAATTGTATTTGATTACAACAAGGAATATAACTGATTACAACAAAGAAACATAGGAAAAAATACAGAAAATTATTGATGCATTAGAAAAGTAACTGTTTCCTGGAAGGTACCTATAGTAAAATTAGTAAATATTTATAAATAAAACAAATGTTTTATACAGTTTTTTTCTTCACCATTTATTGGAATTCATATTGGTAAAGTCAGTATTACATCAAAAAATACTCTCTCGAAGAGTGATTTTTAAATATGAATTACATGACGAAATTCTGAGGATAACAACAAAATTGTATTTGATTACAACAAAGAATATAACTGATTACAACAAAGAAACATAGGAAAAAATACAGAAAATTATTGATGCATTAGAAAAGTATCTGTTTCCTGGAAGGTACCTATAGTAAAATTAGTAAATATTTATAAATAAAACAAATATTTTATACAGTTTTTTTCTTCACCATTTATTGGAATTCATATTCGTAAAGTAAGTATTACATCAAAAAATACTCTCTCAAAGAGTGATTTTTAAATATGAATTACATGACGAAATTCTGATTATAACAACAAAATTGTATTTGATTACAACAAAGAATATAACTGATTACAACAAAGAAACATAGGAAAAAATACAGAAAATTATTGATGCATTAGAAAAGTAACTGTTTCCTGGAAGGTACCTATAGTAAAATTAGTAAATATTTATAAATAAAGCAAATATTTTTACAGTTTTTTTCTTCACCATTTATTGGAATTCATATTCGTAAAGTCAGTATTACATCAAAAAATACTCTCTTGAAGAGTGATTTTTAAATATGAATTACATGACGAAATTCTGATTATAACAACAAAATTGTATTTGATTACAAAAAAGAATATAACTGATTACAACAAAGAAACATAGGAAAAAATACAGATATTTATTGATGCATTAGAAAAGTAACTGTTTCCTGGAAGGTACCTATAGTAAAATTAGTAAATATTTATAAATAAAACAAATGTTTTATACAGTTTTTTTCTTCACCATTTATTGGAATTCATATTGGTAAAGTCAGTATTACATCAAAAAATACTCTCTCAAAGAGTGATTTTTAAATATGAATTACATGACGAAATTCTGATTATAACAACAAAATTGTTTTTGTTTACAACAAAGAATATAACTGATTACAACAAAGAAACATAGGAAAAAATACAGAAAATTATTGATGCATTAGAAAAGTATCTGTTTCCCGGAAGGTACCTATAGTAAAATTAGTAAATATTTATAAATAAAACAAATATTTTATACAGTTTTTTTCTTCACCATTTATTGGAATTCATATTCGTAAAGTAAGTATTACATCAAAAAATACTCTCTCAAAGAGTGATTTTTAAATATGAATTACATGACGAAATTCTGATTATAACAACAAAATTGTATTTGATTACAACAAAGAATATAACTGATTACAACAAAGAAACATAGGAAAAAATACAGAAAATTATTGATGCATTAGAAAAGTATCTGTTTCCCGGAAGGTACCTATAGTAAAATTAGTAAATATTTATAAATAAAACAAATATTTTATACAGTTTTTTTCTTCACCATTTATTGGAATTCATATTCGTAAAGTAAGTATTACATCAAAAAATACTCTCTCAAAGAGTGATTTTTAAATATGAATTACATGACGAAATTCTGATTATAACAACAAAATTGTATTTGATTACAACAAAGAATATAACTGATTACAACAAAGAAACATAGGAAAAAATACAGAAAATTATTGATGCATTAGAAAAGTAACTGTTTCCTGGAAGGTACCTATAGTAAAATTAGTAAATATTTATAAATAAAACAAATGTTTTATACAGTTTTTTTCTTTACCATTTATTGGAATTCATATTCGTAAAGTCAGTATTACATCAAAAAATACTCTCTCGAAGAGTGATTTTTAAATATGAATTACATGACGAAATTCTGATTATAACAACAAAATTGTATTTGATTACAAAAAAGAATATAACTGATTACAACAAAGAAACATAGGAAAAAATACAGAAATTTATTGATGCATTAGAAAAGTAACTGTTTCCTGGAAGGTACCTATAGTAAAATTAGTAAATATTTATAAATAAAACAAATGTTTTATACAGTTTTTTTCTTCACCATTTATTGGAATTCATATTGGTAAAGTCAGTATTACATCAAAAAATACTCTCTCGAAGAGTGATTTTTAAATATGAATTACATGACGAAATTCTGATGATAACAACAAAATTGTATTTGATTACAACAAGGAATATAACTGATTACAACAAAGAAACATAGGAAAAAATACAGAAAATTATTGATGCATTAGAAAAGTAACTGTTTCCTGGAAGGTACCTATAGTAAAATTAGTAAATATTTATAAATAAAACAAATGTTTTATACAGTTTTTTTCTTCACCATTTATTGGAATTCATATTGGTAAAGTCAGTATTACATCAAAAAATACTCTCTCGAAGAGTGATTTTTAAATATGAATTACATGACGAAATTCTGAGGATAACAACAAAATTGTATTTGATTACAACAAAGAATATAACTGATTACAACAAAGAAACATAGGAAAAAATACAGAAAATTATTGATGCATTAGAAAAGTATCTGTTTCCTGGAAGGTACCTATAGTAAAATTAGTAAATATTTATAAATAAAACAAATATTTTATACAGTTTTTTTCTTCACCATTTATTGGAATTCATATTCGTAAAGTAAGTATTACATCAAAAAATACTCTCTCAAAGAGTGATTTTTAAATATGAATTACATGACGAAATTCTGATTATAACAACAAAATTGTATTTGATTACAACAAAGAATATAACTGATTACAACAAAGAAACATAGGAAAAAATACAGAAAATTATTGATGCATTAGAAAAGTAACTGTTTCCTGGAAGGTACCTATAGTAAAATTAGTAAATATTTATAAATAAAGCAAATATTTTTACAGTTTTTTTCTTCACCATTTATTGGAATTCATATTCGTAAAGTCAGTATTACATCAAAAAATACTCTCTTGAAGAGTGATTTTTAAATATGAATTACATGACGAAATTCTGATTATAACAACAAAATTGAATTTGATTACAACAAAGAATATAACTGATTACAACAAAGAAACATAGGAAAAAATACAGAAAATTATTGATGCATTAGAAAAGTAAATGTTTCCTGGAAGGTACCTATAGTAAAATTAGTAATAATTTATAAATAAAACAAATATTTTATACAGTTTTTTTCTTCACCATTTATTGGAATTCATATTCGTAAAGTAAGTATTACATCAAAAAATACTCTCTCAAAGAGTGATTTTTAAATATGAATTACATGACGAAATTCTGATTATAACAACAAAATTGTATTTGATTACAACAAAGAATATAACTGATTACAACAAAGAAACATAGGAAAAAATACAGAAAATTATTGATGCATTAGAAAAGTATCTGTTTCCTGGAAGGTACCTATAGTAAAATTAGTAAATATTTATAAATAAAACAAATATTTTATACAGTTTTTTTCTTCACCATTTATTGGAATTCATATTCGTAAAGTAAGTATTACATCAAAAAATACTCTCTCAAAGAGTGATTTTTAAATATGAATTACATGACGAAATTCTGATTATAACAACAAAATTGTATTTGATTACAACAAAGAATATAACTGATTACAACAAAGAAACATAGGAAAAAATACAGAAAATTATTGATGCATTAGAAAAGTAAATGTTTCCTGGAAGGTACCTATAGTAAAATTAGTAAATATTTATAAATAAAACAAATATTTTATACAGTTTTTTTCTTCACCATTTATTGGAATTCATATTCGTAAAGTAAGTATTACATCAAAAAATACTCTCTCAAAGAGTGATTTTAAAATATGAATTACATGACGAAATTCTGATTATAACAACAAAATTGTATTTGATTACAACAAAGAATATAACTGATTACAACAAAGAAACATAGGTAAAAATACAGAAAATTATTGATGCATTAGAAAAGTATCTGTTTCCTGGAAGGTACCTATAGTAAAATTAGTAAATATTTATAAATAAAACAAATATTTTATACAGTTTTTTTCTACACCATTTATTGGAATTCATATTCGTAAAGTAAGTATTACATCAAAAAATACTCTCTCAAAGAGTGATTTTTAAATATGAATTACATGACGAAATTCTGATTATAACAACAAAATTGTATTTGATTACAACAAAGAATATAACTGATTACAACAAAGAAACAGGAAAAAATACAGAAAATTATTGATGCATTAGAAAAGTAAATGTTTCCTGGAAGGTACCTATAGTAAAATTAGTAAATATTTATAAATAAAACAAATATTTTATACAGTTTTTTTCTTCACCATTTATTGGAATTCATATTCGTAAAGTAAGTATTACATCAAAAAATACTCTCTCAAAGAGTGATTTTTAAATATGAATTACATGACGAAATTCTGATTATAACAACAAAATTGTATTTGATTACAACAAAGAATATAACTGATTACAACAAAGAAACATAGGAAAAAATACAGAAAATTATTGATGCATTAGATAAGTATCTGTTTCCTGGAAGGTACCTATAGTAAAATTAGTAAATATTTATAAATAAAGCAAATATTTTTACAGTTTTTTTCTTCACAATTTATTGGAATTCATATTCGTAAAGTCAGTATTATATCAAAAAATACTCTCTCGAAGAGTGATTTTTAAATATGAATTACATGACGAAATTCCGATTGTAACAACAAAATTGTATTTGATTACAACAAAGAATATAACTGATTACAACAAAGAAACATAGGAAAAAATACAGAAAATTATTGATGCATTAGAAAAGTAACTGTTTCCTGGGAGGTACCTATAGTAAAATTAGTAAATATTTATAAATAAAACAAATATTTTATACAGTTTTTTTCTTCACCATTTATTGGAATTCATATTCGTAAAGTCAGTATTACATCAAAAAATACTCTCTTGAAGAGTGATTTTAAATATGAATTACATGACGAAATTCTGATTATAACAACAAAATTGTATTTGATTACAGCAAAGAATATAGCTGATTACAACAAAAAAACATAGGAAAAAATACAGAAAATTATTGATGCATTAGAAAAGTATCTGTTTCCTGGAAGGTACCTATAGTAAAATTAGTAAATATTTATAAATAAAACAAATATTTTATACAGTTTTTTTCTACACCATTTATTGGAATTCATATTCGTAAAGTAAGTATTACATCAAAAAATACTCTCTCAAAGAGTGATTTTTAAATATGAATTACATGACGAAATTCTGATTATAACAACAAAATTGTATTTGATTACAACAAAGAATATAACTGATTACAACAAAGAAACATAGGAAAAAATACAGAAAATTATTGATGCATTAGAAAAGTAAATGTTTCCTGGAAGGTACCTATAGTAAAATTAGTAAATATTTATAAATAAAACAAATATTTTATACAGTTTTTTTCTTCACCATTTATTGGAATTCATATTCGTAAAGTAAGTATTACATCAAAAAATACTCTCTCAAAGAGTGATTTTTAAATATGAATTACATGACGAAATTCTGATTATAACAACAAAATTGTATTTGATTACAACAAAGAATATAACTGATTACAACAAAGAAACATAGGAAAAAATACAGAAAATTATTGATGCATTAGAAAAGTAACTGTTTCCTGGGAGGTACCTATAGTAAAATTAGTAAATATTTATAAATAAAACAAATATTTTATACAGTTTTTTTCTTCACCATTTATTGGAATTCATATTCGTAAAGTAAGTATTACATCAAAAAATACTCTCTCAAAGAGTGATTTTAAAATATAAATTACATGACGAAATTCTGATTATAACAACAAAATTGTATTTGATTACAACAAAGAATATAACTGATTACAACAAAGAAACATAGGAAAAAATACAGAAAATTATTGATGCATTAGAAAAGTAAATGTTTCCTGGAAGGTACCTATAGTAAAATTAGTAAATATTTATAAATAAAACAAATAGTTTATACAGTTTTTTTCTTCACCATTTATTGGAATTCATATTCGTAAAGTAAGTATTACATCAAAAAATACTCTCTCAAAGAGTGATTTTAAAATATAAATTACATGACGAAATTCTGATAATAACAACAAAATTGTATTTGATTACAACAAAGAATATAACTGATTACAACAAAGAAACATAGGAAAAAATACAGAAAATTATTGATGCATTAGAAAAGTAAATGTTTCCTGGAAGGTACCTATAGTAAAATTAGTAAATATTTATAAATAAAACAAATATTTTATACAGTTTTTTTCTTCACCATTTATTGGAATTCATATTCGTAAAGTAAGTATTACATCAAAAAATACTCTCTCAAAGAGTGATTTTTAAATATTAATTACATGACGAAATTCTGATTATAACAACAAAATTGTATTTGATTACAACAAAGAATATAACTGATTACAACAAAGAAACATAGGAAAAAATACAGAAAATTATTGATGCATTAGAAAAGTAAATGTTTCCTGGAAGGTACCTATAGTAAAATTAGTAAATATTTATAAATAAAGCAAATATTTTTACAGTTTTTTTCTTCACAATTTATTGGAATTCATATTCGTAAAGTCAGTATTATATCAAAAAATACTCTCTCGAAGAGTGATTTTTAAATATGAATTACATGACGAAATTCCGATTGTAACAACAAAATTGTATTTGATTACAACAAAGAATATAACTGATTACAACAAAGAAACATAGGAAAAAATACAGAGAATTATTGATGCATTAGAAAAGTAACTGTTTCCTGGGAGGTACCTATAGCAAAATTAGTAAATATTTATAAATAAAACAAATATTTTATACAGTTTTTTTCTTCACCATTTATTGGAATTCATATTCGTAAAGTCAGTATTACATCAAAAAATACTCTCTTGAAGAGTGATTTTAAATATGAATTACATGACGAAATTCTGATTATAACAACAAAATTGTATTTGATTACAACAAAGAATATAACTGATTACAACAAAGAAACATAGGAAAAAATACAGAAAATTATTGATGCATTAGAAAAGTAACTGTTTCCTGGGAGGTACCTATAGTAAAATTAGTAAATATTTATAAATAAAACAAATATTTTATACAGTTTTTTTCCTCACCATTTATTGGAATTCATATTCGTAAAGTCAGTATTACATAAAAAAATACTCTCTCGAAGAGTGATTTTTAAATATGAATTACATGACGAAATTCTGATTGTAACAACAAAATTGTATTTGATTACAACAAAGAATATAACTGATTACAACAAAGAAACATAGGAAAAAATACAGAAAATTATTGATGCATTAGAAAAGTAACTGTTTCCTGGGAGGTACCTATAGTAAAATTAGTAAATATTTATAAATAAAACTATTATTTTATATAGTTTTTTTCTTCACCATTTATTGGAATTCATATTCGTAAAATCAGTATTACATCAAAAAATACTCTCTTGAAGAGTGATTTTTAAATATGAATTACATGACGAAATTCTGATTGTAACAACAAAATTGTATTTGATTACAACAAAGAATATAACTGATTACAACAAAGAAACATAGGAAAAAATACAGAAAATTATTGATGCATTAGAAAAGTAACTGTTTCCTGGAAGGTACCTATAGTAAAATTAGTAAATATTTATAAATAAAACAAATATTTTATACAGTTTTTTTCTTCACCATTTATTGGAATTCATATTCGTAAAGTCAGTATTACATCAAAAATTACTCTCTTGAAGAGTGATTTTAAATATGAATTACATGACAAATTTCAGATTATAACAACAAAATTGTATTTGATTACAACAAAGAATATAACTGATTACAACAAAAAAACATAGGAAAAAATACAGAAAATTATTGATGCATTAGAAAAGTAACTGTTTCCTGGAAGGTACCTATAGTAAAATTAGTAAATATTTATAAATAAAACAAATATTTTATACAGTTTTTTTCTTCACCATTTATTGGAATTCATATTCGTAAAGTCAGTATTACATAAAAAAATACTCTCTCGAAGAGTGATTTTTAAATATGATTTACAAGACGAAATTCTGATTATAACAACAAAATTGTTTTGATTACAACAAAGAATATAACTGATTACAACAAAGCAACATAGGGAAAAAATACAGAAAATTATTGATGCATTAGAAAAGTAACTGTTTCCTGGAAGGTACCTATAGTAAAATTAGTAACTATTTATAAATAAAACAAATATTTTAAACAGTTTTTTTCTTCGCCATTTATTGGAATTCATATTCGTAAAGTCAGTATTACAACAAGAAATACTCTCTTGAAGAGTGATTTTTGAATATGAAATACATGACTAAATTCTGATTATAACAACAAAATTGTATTTGATTACAACAAAGAATATAACTGATTACAACAAAGCAACATAGGAAAAAATACAGAAAATTATTGATGCATTAGAAAAGTAACTGTTTCCTGGAAGGTACCTATAGTAAAATTAGTAAATATTTATAAATAAAACAAATATTTTAAACAGTTTTTTCTTCGCCATTTATTGGAATTCTTATTCGTAAAGTCAGTATTACAACAAAAAATACTCTCTTGAAGAGTGATTTTTGAATATGAAATACATGACTAAATTCTCATTATAACAAAATTGTATTTGATTACAACAAAGAATATAACTGATTACAACAAAGCAACATAGGAAAAAATACAGAAAATTATTGATGCATTAGAAAAGTAACTGTTTCCTGGACGGTACCTATAGTAAAATTAGTAAATATTTATAAATAAAACAAATATTTTAAACAGTTTTTTCTTCGCCATTTATTGAGATTCTTATTCGTAAAGTCAGTATTACAACAAAAAATACTCTCTTGAAGAGTGATTTTTGAATATGAAATACATGACTAAATTCTGATTATAACAACAAAATTGTATTTGATTACAACAAAGAATATAACTGATTACAACAAAGCAACATAGGAAAAAATACAGAAAATTATTGATGCATTAGAAAAGTAACTGTTTCCTGGAAGGTTAGTAAATATTTATAAATAAAACAAATATTTTAAACAGTTTTTTTCTTCGCCATTTATTGGAATTCATATTCGTAAAGTCAGTATTACAACAAAAAATACTCTCTTGAAGAGTGATTTTTGAATATGAAATACATGACTAAATTCTGATTATAACAACAAAATTGTATTTGATTACAACAAAGAATATAACTGATTACAACAAAGCAACATAGGAAAAAATACAGAAAATTATTGATGCTTTAGAAAAGTAACTGTTTCCTGGAAGGTACCTATAGTAAAATTAGTAAATATTTATAAATAAAACAAATATTTTAAACAGTTTTTTCTTCGCCATTTATTGGAATTCTTATTCGTAAAGTCAGTATTACAACAAAAAATACTCTCTTGAAGAGTGATTTTTGAATATGAAATACATGACTAAATTCTCATTATAACAAAATTGTATTTGATTACAACAAAGAATATAACTGATTACAACAAAGCAACATAGGAAAAAATACAGAAAATTATTGATGCATTAGAAAAGTAACTGTTTCCTGGAAGGTACCTTTAGTAAAATTAGTAAATATTTATAAATAAAACAAATATTTTAAACAGTTTTTTCTTCGCCATTTATTGAGATTCTTATTCGTAAAGTCAGTATTACAACAAAAAATACTCTCTTGAAGAGTGATTTTTGAATATGAAATACATGACTAAATTCTGATTATAACAACAAAATTGTATTTGATTACAACAAAGAATATAACTGATTACAACAAAGCAACATAGGAAAAAATACAGAAAATTATTGATGCATTAGAAAAGTAACTGTTTCCTGGAAGGTTAGTAAATATTTATAAATAAAACAAATATTTTAAACAGTTTTTTTCTTCGCCATTTATTGGAATTCATATTCGTAAAGTCAGTATTACAACAAAAAATACTCTCTTGAAGAGTGATTTTTGAATATGAAATACATGACTAAATTCTGATTATAACAACAAAATTGTATTTGATTACAACAAAGAATATAACTGATTACAACAAAGCAACATAGGAAAAAATACAGAAAATTATTGATGCATTAGAAAAGTAATTGTTTCCTGGAAGGTTAGTAAATATTTATAAATAAAACAAATATTTTAAACAGTTTTTTTCTTCGCCATTTATTGGAATTCATATTCGTAAAGTCAGTTTTACAACAAAAAATACTCTCTTGAAGAGTGATTTTTGAATATGAAATACATGACTAAATTCTTATTATAACAACAAAATTGTATTTGATTACAACAAAGAATATACTTGATTACAACAAAGCAACATAGGAAAAAATACAGAAAATTATTGATGCATTAGAAAAGTAACTGTTTCCTGGAAGGTACCTTTAGTAAAATTAGTAAATAGTTATAAATAAAACAAATATTTTAAACAGTTTTTTCTTCGCCATTTATTGGAATTCTTATTCGTAAAGTCAGTATTACAACAAAAAATACTCTCTTGAAGAGTGATTTTTGAATATGAAATACATGACTAAATTCTGATTATAACAACAAAATTGTATTTGATTACAACAAAGAATATAACTGATTACAACAAAGCAACATAGGAAAAAATACAGAAAATTATTGATGCATTAGAAAAGTAACTGTTTCCTGGAAGGTTAGTAAATATTTATAAATAAAACAAATATTTTAAACAGTTTTTTTCTTCGCCATTTATTGGAATTCATATTCGTAAAGTCAGTATTACAACAAAAAATACTCTCTTGAAGAGTGATTTTTGAATATGAAATACATGACTAAATTCTGATTATAACAACAAAATTGTATTTGATTACAACAAAGAATATAACTGATTACAACAAAGCAACATAGGAAAAAATACAGAAAATTATTGATGCATTAGAAAAGTAACTGTTTCCTGGAAGGTTAGTAAATATTTATAAATAAAACAAATATTTTAAACAGTTTTTTTCTTCGCCATTTATTGGAATTCATATTCGTAAAGTCAGTATTACAACAAAAAATACTCTCTTGAAGAGTGATTTTTGAATATGAAATACATGACTAAATTCTGATTATAACAACAAAATTGTATTTGATTACAACAAAGAATATAACTGATTACAACAAAGCAACATAGGAAAAAATACAGAAAATTATTGATGCATTAGAAAAGTAACTGTTTCCTGGAAGGTACCTTTAGTAAAATTAGTAAATATTTATAAATAAAACAAATATTTTAAACAGTTTTTTCTTCGCCATTTATTGGAATTCTTATTCGTAAAGTCAGTATTACAACAAAAAATACTCTCTTGAAGAGTGATTTTTGAATATGAAATACATGACTAAATTCTGATTATAACAACAAAATTGTATTTGATTACAACAAAGAATATAACTGATTACAACAAAGCAACATAGGAAAAAATACAGAAAATTATTGATGCATTAGAAAAGTAACTGTTTCCTGGAAGGTTAGTAAATATTTATAAATAAAACAAATATTTTAAACAGTTTTTTTCTTCGCCATTTATTGGAATTCATATTCGTAAAGTCAGTATTACAACAAAAAATACTCTCTTGAAGAGTGATTTTTGAATATGAAATACATGACTAAATTCTGATTATAACAACAAAATTGTATTTGATTACAACAAAGAATATAACTGATTACAACAAAGCAACATAGGAAAAAATACAGAAAATTATTGATGCATTAGAAAAGTAATTGTTTCCTGGAAGGTTAGTAAATATTTATAAATAAAACAAATATTTTAAACAGTTTTTTTCTTCGCCATTTATTGGAATTCATATTCGTAAAGTCAGTTTTACAACAAAAAATACTCTCTTGAAGAGTGATTTTTGAATATGAAATACATGACTAAATTCTTATTATAACAACAAAATTGTATTTGATTACAACAAAGAATATACTTGATTACAACAAAGCAACATAGGAAAAAATACAGAAAATTATTGATGCATTAGAAAAGTAACTGTTTCCTGGAAGGTACCTATAGTAAAATTAGTAAATATTTATAAATAAAACAAATATTTTAAACAGTTTTTTCTTCGCCATTTATTGGAATTCTTATTCGTAAAGTCAGTATTACAACAAAAAATACTCTCTTGAAGAGTGATTTTTGAATATGAAATACATGACTAAATTCTGATTATAACAACAAAGTTGTATTTGATTACAACAAAGAATATAACTGATTACAACAAAGCAACATAGGAAAAAATACAGAAAATTATTGATGCATTAGAAAAGTAACTGTTTCCGTGAAGGTTAGTAAATATTTATAAATAAAACAAATATTTTAAACAGTTTTTTTCTTCGCCATTTATTGGAATTCATATTCGTAAAGTCAGTATTACAACAAAAAATACTCTCTTGAAGAGTGATTTTTGAATATGAAATACATGACTAAATTCTGATTATAACAACAAAATTGTATTTGATTACAACAAAGAATATACTTGATTACAACAAAGCAACATAGGAAAAAATACAGAAAATTATTGATGCATTAGAAAAGTAACTGTTTCCTGGAAGGTACCTATAGTAAAATTAGTAAATATTTATAAATAAAACAAATATTTTAAACAGTTTTTTTCTTCGCCATTTATTGGAATTCTTATTCGTAAAGTCAGTATTACAACAAAAAATACTCTCTTGAAGAGTGATTTTTGAATATGAAATACATGACTAAATTCTGATTATAACAACAAAATTGTATTTGATTACAACAAAGAATATAACTGATTACAACAAAGCAACATAGGGAAAAAATACAGAAAATTATTGATGCATTAGAAAAGTAACTGTTTCCTGGAAGGTACCTATAGTAAAATTAGTAAATATTTATAAATAAAACAAATATTTTAAACAGTTTTTTTCTTCGCCATTTATTGGAATTCTTATTCGTAAAGTCAGTATTACAACAAAAAATACTCTCTTGAAGAGTAATTTTTGAATATGAAATACATGACTAAATTCTGATTATAACAACAAAATTGTATTTGATTACAACAAAGAATATAACTGATTACAACAAAGCAACATAGGATAAAATACAGAAAATTATTGATGCATTAGAAAAGTAACTGTTTCCTGGAAGGTTAGAAAATATTTATAAATAAAACAAATATTTTAAACAGTTTTTTTCTTCGCCATTTATTGGAATTCATATTCGTAAAGTCAGTATTACAACAAAAAATACTCTCTTGAAGAGTGATTTTTGAATATGAAATACATGACTAAATTCTGATTATAACAACAAAATTGTATTTGATTACAACAAAGAATATAACTGATTACAACAAAGCAACATAGGAAAAAATACAGAAAATTATTGATGCATTAGAAAAGTAACTGTTTCCTGGAAGGTTAGTAAATATTTATAAATAAAACAAATATTTTAAACAGTTTTTTTCTTCGCCATTTATTGGAATTCATATTCGTAAAGTCAGTATTACAACAAAAAATACTCTCTTGAAGAGTGATTTTTGAATATGAAATACATGACTAAATTCTGATTATAACAACAAAATTGTATTTGATTACAACAAAGAATATAACTGATTACAACAAAGCAACATAGGAAAAAATACAGAAAATTATTGATGCATTAGAAAAGTAACTGTTTCCTGGAAGGTTAGTAAATATTTATAAATAAAACAAATATTTTAAACAGTTTTTTTCTTCGCCATTTATTGGAATTCATATTCGTAAAGTCAGTATTACAACAAAAAATACTCTCTTGAAGAGTGATTTTTGAATATGAAATACATGACTAAATTCTGATTATAACAACAAAATTGTATTTGATTACAACAAAGAATATAACTGATTACAACAAAGCAACATAGGAAAAAATACAGAAAATTATTGATGCATTAGAAAAGTAACTGTTTCCTGGAAGGTACCTTTAGTAAAATTAGTAAATATTTATAAATAAAACAAATATTTTAAACAGTTTTTTCTTCGCCATTTATTGGAATTCTTATTCGTAAAGTCAGTATTACAACAAAAAATACTCTGTTGAAGAGTGATTTTTGAATATGAAATACATGACTAAATTCTGATTATAACAACAAAATTGTATTTGATTACAACAAAGAATATAACTGATTACAACAAAGCAACATAGGAAAAAATACAGAAAATTATTGATGCATTAGAAAAGTAACTGTTTCCTGGAAGGTTAGTAAATATTTATAAATAAAACAAATATTTTAAACAGTTTTTTTCTTCGCCATTTATTGGAATTCATATTCGTAAAGTCAGTATTACAACAAAAAATACTCTCTTGAAGAGTGATTTTTGAATATGAAATACATGACTAAATTCTGATTATAACAACAAAATTGTATTTGATTACAACAAAGAATATAACTGATTACAACAAAGCAACATAGGAAAAAATACAGAAAATTATTGATGCATTAGAAAAGTAACTGTTTCCTGGAAGGTTAGTAAATATTTATAAATAAAACAAATATTTTAAACAGTTTTTTTCTTCGCCATTTATTGGAATTCATATTCGTAAAGTCAGTTTTACAACAAAAAATACTCTCTTGAAGAGTGATTTTTGAATATGAAATACATGACTAAATTCTTATTATAACAACAAAATTGTATTTGATTACAACAAAGAATATACTTGATTACAACAAAGCAACATAGGAAAAAATACAGAAAATTATTGATGCATTAGAAAAGTAACTGTTTCCTGGAAGGTACCTATAGTAAAATTAGTAAATATTTATAAATAAAACAAATATTTTAAACAGTTTTTTTCTTCGCCATTTATTGGAATTCATATTCGTAAAGTCAGTATTACAACAAAAAATACTCTCTTGAAGAGTGATTTTTGAATATGAAATACATGACTAAATTCTGATTATAACAACAAAATTGTATTTGATTACAACAAAGAATATAACTGATTACAACAAAGCAACATAGGAAAAAATACAGAAAATTATTGATGCATTAGAAAAGTAACTGTTTCCTGGAAGGTTAGTAAATATTTATAAATAAAACAAATATTTTAAACAGTTTTTTTCTTCGCCATTTATTGGAATTCATATTCGTAAAGTCAGTATTACAACAAAAAATACTCTCTTGAAGAGTGATTTTTGAATATGAAATACATGACTAAATTCTGATTATAACAACAAAATTGTATTTGATTACAACAAAGAATATAACTGATTACAACAAAGCAACATAGGAAAAAATACAGAAAATTATTGATGCATTAGAAAAGTAACTGTTTCCTGGAAGGTTAGTAAATATTTATAAATAAAACAAATATTTTAAACAGTTTTTTTCTTCGCCATTTATTGGAATTCATATTCGTAAAGTCAGTATTACAACAAAAAATACTCTCTTGAAGAGTGATTTTTGAATATGAAATACATGACTAAATTCTGATTATAACAACAAAATTGTATTTGATTACAACAAAGAATATAACTGATTACAACAAAGCAACATAGGAAAAAATACAGAAAATTATTGATGCATTAGAAAAGTAACTGTTTCCTGGAAGGTACCTTTAGTAAAATTAGTAAATATTTATAAATAAAACAAATATTTTAAACAGTTTTTTCTTCGCCATTTATTGGAATTCTTATTCGTAAAGTCAGTATTACAACAAAAAATACTCTGTTGAAGAGTGATTTTTGAATATGAAATACATGACTAAATTCTGATTATAACAACAAAATTGTATTTGATTACAACAAAGAATATAACTGATTACAACAAAGCAACATAGGAAAAAATACAGAAAATTATTGATGCATTAGAAAAGTAACTGTTTCCTGGAAGGTTAGTAAATATTTATAAATAAAACAAATATTTTAAACAGTTTTTTTCTTCGCCATTTATTGGAATTCATATTCGTAAAGTCAGTTTTACAACAAAAAATACTCTCTTGAAGAGTGATTTTTGAATATGAAATACATGACTAAATTCTTATTATAACAACAAAATTGTATTTGATTACAACAAAGAATATACTTGATTACAACAAAGCAACATAGGAAAAAATTCAGAAAATTATTGATGCATTAGAAAAGTAACTGTTTCCTGGAAGGTACCTATAGTAAAATTAGTAAATATTTATAAATAAAACAAATATTTTAAACAGTTTTTTCTTCGCCATTTATTGGAATTCTTATTCGTAAAGTCAGTATTACAACAAAAAATACTCTCTTGAAGAGTGATTTTTGAATATGAAATACATGACTAAATTCTGATTATAACAACAAAGTTGTATTTGATTACAACAAAGAATATAACTGATTACAACAAAGCAACATAGGAAAAAATACAGAAAATTATTGATGCATTAGAAAAGTAACTGTTTCCTGGAAGGTACCTTTAGTAAAATTAGTAAATATTTATAAATAAAACAAATATTTTAAACAGTTTTTTCTTCGCCATTTATTGGAATTCTTATTCGTAAAGTCAGTATTACAACAAAAAATACTCTCTTGAAGAGTGATTTTTGAATATGAAATACATGACTAAATTCTGATTATAACAACAAAGTTGTATTTGATTACAACAAAGAATATAACTGATTACAACAAAGCAACATAGGAAAAAATACAGAAAATTATTGATGCATTAGAAAAGTAACTGTTTCCTGGAAGGTACCTTTAGTAAAATTAGTAAATATTTATAAATAAAACAAATATTTTAAACAGTTTTTTCTTCGCCATTTATTGGAATTCTTATTCGTAAAGTCAGTATTACAACAAAAAATACTCTCTTGAAGAGTGATTTTTGAATATGAAATACATGACTAAATTCTGATTATAACAACAAAGTTGTATTTGATTACAACAAAGAATATAACTGATTACAACAAAGCAACATAGGAAAAAATACAGAAAATTATTGATGCATTAGAAAAGTAACTGTTTCCTGGAAGGTACCTTTAGTAAAATTAGTAAATATTTATAAATAAAACAAATATTTTAAACAGTTTTTTCTTCGCCATTTATTGGAATTCTTATTCGTAAAGTCAGTATTACAACAAAAAATACTCTCTTGAAGAGTGATTTTTGAATATGAAATACATGACTAAATTCTGATTATAACAACAAAGTTGTATTTGATTACAACAAAGAATATAACTGATTACAACAAAGCAACATAGGAAAAAATACAGAAAATTATTGATGCATTAGAAAAGTAACTGTTTCCTGGAAGGTACCTTTAGTAAAATTAGTAAATATTTATAAATAAAACAAATATTTTAAACAGTTTTTTCTTCGCCATTTATTGGAATTCTTATTCGTAAAGTCAGTATTACAACAAAAAATACTCTCTTGAAGAGTGATTTTTGAATATGAAATACATGACTAAATTCTGATTATAACAACAAAGTTGTATTTGATTACAACAAAGAATATAACTGATTACAACAAAGCAACATAGGAAAAAATACAGAAAATTATTGATGCATTAGAAAAGTAACTGTTTCCTGGAAGGTACCTTTAGTAAAATTAGTAAATATTTATAAATAAAACAAATATTTTAAACAGTTTTTTCTTCGCCATTTATTGGAATTCTTATTCGTAAAGTCAGTATTACAACAAAAAATACTCTCTTGAAGAGTGATTTTTGAATATGAAATACATGACTAAATTCTGATTATAACAACAAAGTTGTATTTGATTACAACAAAGAATATAACTGATTACAACAAAGCAACATAGGAAAAAATACAGAAAATTATTGATGCATTAGAAAAGTAACTGTTTCCTGGAAGGTACCTTTAGTAAAATTAGTAAATATTTATAAATAAAACAAATATTTTAAACAGTTTTTTCTTCGCCATTTATTGGAATTCTTATTCGTAAAGTCAGTATTACAACAAAAAATACTCTCTTGAAGAGTGATTTTTGAATATGAAATACATGACTAAATTCTGATTATAACAACAAAGTTGTATTTGATTACAACAAAGAATATAACTGATTACAACAAAGCAACATAGGAAAAAATACAGAAAATTATTGATGCATTAGAAAAGTAACTGTTTCCTGGAAGGTACCTTTAGTAAAATTAGTAAATATTTATAAATAAAACAAATATTTTAAACAGTTTTTTCTTCGCCATTTATTGGAATTCTTATTCGTAAAGTCAGTATTACAACAAAAAATACTCTCTTGAAGAGTGATTTTTGAATATGAAATACATGACTAAATTCTGATTATAACAACAAAGTTGTATTTGATTACAACAAAGAATATAACTGATTACAACAAAGCAACATAGGAAAAAATACAGAAAATTATTGATGCATTAGAAAAGTAACTGTTTCCTGGAAGGTACCTTTAGTAAAATTAGTAAATATTTATAAATAAAACAAATATTTTAAACAGTTTTTTCTTCGCCATTTATTGGAATTCTTATTCGTAAAGTCAGTATTACAACAAAAAATACTCTCTTGAAGAGTGATTTTTGAATATGAAATACATGACTAAATTCTGATTATAACAACAAAGTTGTATTTGATTACAACAAAGAATATAACTGATTACAACAAAGCAACATAGGAAAAAATACAGAAAATTATTGATGCATTAGAAAAGTAACTGTTTCCTGGAAGGTACCTTTAGTAAAATTAGTAAATATTTATAAATAAAACAAATATTTTAAACAGTTTTTTCTTCGCCATTTATTGGAATTCTTATTCGTAAAGTCAGTATTACAACAAAAAATACTCTCTTGAAGAGTGATTTTTGAATATGAAATACATGACTAAATTCTGATTATAACAACAAAGTTGTATTTGATTACAACAAAGAATATAACTGATTACAACAAAGCAACATAGGAAAAAATACAGAAAATTATTGATGCATTAGAAAAGTAACTGTTTCCTGGAAGGTACCTTTAGTAAAATTAGTAAATATTTATAAATAAAACAAATATTTTAAACAGTTTTTTCTTCGCCATTTATTGGAATTCTTATTCGTAAAGTCAGTATTACAACAAAAAATACTCTCTTGAAGAGTGATTTTTGAATATGAAATACATGACTAAATTCTGATTATAACAACAAAGTTGTATTTGATTACAACAAAGAATATAACTGATTACAACAAAGCAACATAGGAAAAAATACAGAAAATTATTGATGCATTAGAAAAGTAACTGTTTCCTGGAAGGTACCTTTAGTAAAATTAGTAAATATTTATAAATAAAACAAATATTTTAAACAGTTTTTTCTTCGCCATTTATTGGAATTCTTATTCGTAAAGTCAGTATTACAACAAAAAATACTCTCTTGAAGAGTGATTTTTGAATATGAAATACATGACTAAATTCTGATTATAACAACAAAGTTGTATTTGATTACAACAAAGAATATAACTGATTACAACAAAGCAACATAGGAAAAAATACAGAAAATTATTGATGCATTAGAAAAGTAACTGTTTCCTGGAAGGTACCTTTAGTAAAATTAGTAAATATTTATAAATAAAACAAATATTTTAAACAGTTTTTTCTTCGCCATTTATTGGAATTCTTATTCGTAAAGTCAGTATTACAACAAAAAATACTCTCTTGAAGAGTGATTTTTGAATATGAAATACATGACTAAATTCTGATTATAACAACAAAGTTGTATTTGATTACAACAAAGAATATAACTGATTACAACAAAGCAACATAGGAAAAAATACAGAAAATTATTGATGCATTAGAAAAGTAACTGTTTCCTGGAAGGTACCTTTAGTAAAATTAGTAAATATTTATAAATAAAACAAATATTTTAAACAGTTTTTTCTTCGCCATTTATTGGAATTCTTATTCGTAAAGTCAGTATTACAACAAAAAATACTCTCTTGAAGAGTGATTTTTGAATATGAAATACATGACTAAATTCTGATTATAACAACAAAGTTGTATTTGATTACAACAAAGAATATAACTGATTACAACAAAGCAACATAGGAAAAAATACAGAAAATTATTGATGCATTAGAAAAGTAACTGTTTCCTGGAAGGTACCTTTAGTAAAATTAGTAAATATTTATAAATAAAACAAATATTTTAAACAGTTTTTTCTTCGCCATTTATTGGAATTCTTATTCGTAAAGTCAGTATTACAACAAAAAATACTCTCTTGAAGAGTGATTTTTGAATATGAAATACATGACTAAATTCTGATTATAACAACAAAGTTGTATTTGATTACAACAAAGAATATAACTGATTACAACAAAGCAACATAGGAAAAAATACAGAAAATTATTGATGCATTAGAAAAGTAACTGTTTCCTGGAAGGTACCTTTAGTAAAATTAGTAAATATTTATAAATAAAACAAATATTTTAAACAGTTTTTTCTTCGCCATTTATTGGAATTCTTATTCGTAAAGTCAGTATTACAACAAAAAATACTCTCTTGAAGAGTGATTTTTGAATATGAAATACATGACTAAATTCTGATTATAACAACAAAGTTGTATTTGATTACAACAAAGAATATAACTGATTACAACAAAGCAACATAGGAAAAAATACAGAAAATTATTGATGCATTAGAAAAGTAACTGTTTCCTGGAAGGTACCTTTAGTAAAATTAGTAAATATTTATAAATAAAACAAATATTTTAAACAGTTTTTTCTTCGCCATTTATTGGAATTCTTATTCGTAAAGTCAGTATTACAACAAAAAATACTCTCTTGAAGAGTGATTTTTGAATATGAAATACATGACTAAATTCTGATTATAACAACAAAGTTGTATTTGATTACAACAAAGAATATAACTGATTACAACAAAGCAACATAGGAAAAAATACAGAAAATTATTGATGCATTAGAAAAGTAA
Organism: Harpalus rubripes; assembly: GCA_963082715.1. Classification (NCBI taxonomy): domain Eukaryota; kingdom Metazoa; phylum Arthropoda; class Insecta; order Coleoptera; family Carabidae; genus Harpalus; species Harpalus rubripes. The sequence continues at coordinate 142,432 of CAUJCB010000540.1, forward strand.
CTGTTTCCTGGAAGGTACCTTTAGTAAAATTAGTAAATATTTATAAATAAAACAAATATTTTAAACAGTTTTTTCTTCGCCATTTATTGGAATTCTTATTCGTAAAGTCAGTATTACAACAAAAAATACTCTCTTGAAGAGTGATTTTTGAATATGAAATACATGACTAAATTCTGATTATAACAACAAAGTTGTATTTGATTACAACAAAGAATATAACTGATTACAACAAAGCAACATAGGAAAAAATACAGAAAATTATTGATGCATTAGAAAAGTAACTGTTTCCTGGAAGGTACCTTTAGTAAAATTAGTAAATATTTATAAATAAAACAAATATTTTAAACAGTTTTTTCTTCGCCATTTATTGGAATTCTTATTCGTAAAGTCAGTATTACAACAAAAAATACTCTCTTGAAGAGTGATTTTTGAATATGAAATACATGACTAAATTCTGATTATAACAACAAAGTTGTATTTGATTACAACAAAGAATATAACTGATTACAACAAAGCAACATAGGAAAAAATACAGAAAATTATTGATGCATTAGAAAAGTAACTGTTTCCTGGAAGGTACCTTTAGTAAAATTAGTAAATATTTATAAATAAAACAAATATTTTAAACAGTTTTTTCTTCGCCATTTATTGGAATTCTTATTCGTAAAGTCAGTATTACAACAAAAAATACTCTCTTGAAGAGTGATTTTTGAATATGAAATACATGACTAAATTCTGATTATAACAACAAAGTTGTATTTGATTACAACAAAGAATATAACTGATTACAACAAAGCAACATAGGAAAAAATACAGAAAATTATTGATGCATTAGAAAAGTAACTGTTTCCTGGAAGGTACCTTTAGTAAAATTAGTAAATATTTATAAATAAAACAAATATTTTAAACAGTTTTTTCTTCGCCATTTATTGGAATTCTTATTCGTAAAGTCAGTATTACAACAAAAAATACTCTCTTGAAGAGTGATTTTTGAATATGAAATACATGACTAAATTCTGATTATAACAACAAAGTTGTATTTGATTACAACAAAGAATATAACTGATTACAACAAAGCAACATAGGAAAAAATACAGAAAATTATTGATGCATTAGAAAAGTAACTGTTTCCTGGAAGGTACCTTTAGTAAAATTAGTAAATATTTATAAATAAAACAAATATTTTAAACAGTTTTTTCTTCGCCATTTATTGGAATTCTTATTCGTAAAGTCAGTATTACAACAAAAAATACTCTCTTGAAGAGTGATTTTTGAATATGAAATACATGACTAAATTCTGATTATAACAACAAAGTTGTATTTGATTACAACAAAGAATATAACTGATTACAACAAAGCAACATAGGAAAAAATACAGAAAATTATTGATGCATTAGAAAAGTAACTGTTTCCTGGAAGGTACCTTTAGTAAAATTAGTAAATATTTATAAATAAAACAAATATTTTAAACAGTTTTTTCTTCGCCATTTATTGGAATTCTTATTCGTAAAGTCAGTATTACAACAAAAAATACTCTCTTGAAGAGTGATTTTTGAATATGAAATACATGACTAAATTCTGATTATAACAACAAAGTTGTATTTGATTACAACAAAGAATATAACTGATTACAACAAAGCAACATAGGAAAAAATACAGAAAATTATTGATGCATTAGAAAAGTAACTGTTTCCTGGAAGGTACCTTTAGTAAAATTAGTAAATATTTATAAATAAAACAAATATTTTAAACAGTTTTTTCTTCGCCATTTATTGGAATTCTTATTCGTAAAGTCAGTATTACAACAAAAAATACTCTCTTGAAGAGTGATTTTTGAATATGAAATACATGACTAAATTCTGATTATAACAACAAAGTTGTATTTGATTACAACAAAGAATATAACTGATTACAACAAAGCAACATAGGAAAAAATACAGAAAATTATTGATGCATTAGAAAAGTAACTGTTTCCTGGAAGGTACCTTTAGTAAAATTAGTAAATATTTATAAATAAAACAAATATTTTAAACAGTTTTTTCTTCGCCATTTATTGGAATTCTTATTCGTAAAGTCAGTATTACAACAAAAAATACTCTCTTGAAGAGTGATTTTTGAATATGAAATACATGACTAAATTCTGATTATAACAACAAAATTGTATTTGATTACAACAAAGAATATAACTGATTACAACAAAGCAACATAGGAAAAAATACAGAAAATTATTGATGCATTAGAAAAGTAACTGTTTCCTGGAAGGTTAGTAAATATTTATAAATAAAACAAATATTTTAAACAGTTTTTTTCTTCGCCATTTATTGGAATTCATATTCGTAAAGTCAGTATTACAACAAAAAATACTCTCTTGAAGAGTGATTTTTGAATATGAAATACATGACTAAATTCTGATTATAACAACAAAATTGTATTTGATTACAACAAAGAATATAACTAATTACAACAAAGCAACATAGGAAAAAATACAGAAAATTATTGATGCATTAGAAAAGTAACTGTTTCCTGGAAGGTACCTTTAGTAAAATTAGTAAATATTTATAAATAAAACAAATATTTTAAACAGTTTTTTCTTCGCCATTTATTGGAATTCTTATTCGTAAAGTCAGTATTACAACAAAAAATACTCTGTTGAAGAGTGATTTTTGAATATGAAATACATGACTAAATTCTGATTATAACAACAAAATTGTATTTGATTACAACAAAGAATATAACTGATTACAACAAAGCAACATAGGAAAAAATACAGAAAATTATTGATGCATTAGAAAAGTAACTGTTTCCTGGAAGGTTAGTAAATATTTATAAATAAAACAAATATTTTAAACAGTTTTTTTCTTCGCCATTTATTGGAATTCATATTCGTAAAGTCAGTATTACAACAAAAAATACTCTCTTGAAGAGTGATTTTTGAATATGAAATACATGACTAAATTCTGATTATAACAACAAAATTGTATTTGATTACAACAAAGAATATAACTGATTACAACAAAGCAACATAGGAAAAAATACAGAAAATTATTGATGCATTAGAAAAGTAACTGTTTCCTGGAAGGTTAGTAAATATTTATAAATAAAACAAATATTTTAAACAGTTTTTTTCTTCGCCATTTATTGGAATTCATATTCGTAAAGTCAGTTTTACAACAAAAAATACTCTCTTGAAGAGTGATTTTTGAATATGAAATACATGACTAAATTCTTATTATAACAACAAAATTGTATTTGATTACAACAAAGAATATACTTGATTACAACAAAGCAACATAGGAAAAAATTCAGAAAATTATTGATGCATTAGAAAAGTAACTGTTTCCTAGAAGGTACCTATAGTAAAATTAGTAAATATTTATAAATAAAACAAATATTTTAAACAGTTTTTTCTTCGCCATTTATTGGAATTCTTATTCGTAAAGTCAGTATTACAACAAAAAATACTCTCTTGAAGAGTGATTTTTGAATATGAAATACATGACTAAATTCTGATTATAACAACAAAGTTGTATTTGATTACAACAAAGAATATAACTGATTACAACAAAGCAACATAGGAAAAAATACAGAAAATTATTGATGCATTAGAAAAGTAACTGTTTCTTGGAAGGTTAGTAAATATTTATAAATAAAACTAATATTTTAAACAGTTTTTTTCTTCGCCATTTATTGGAATTCATATTCGTAAAGTCAGTATTACAACAAAAAATACTCTCTTGAAGAGTGATTTTTGAATATGAAATACATGACTAAATTCTGATTATAACAACAAAATTGTATTTGATTACAACAAAGAATATAACTGATTACAACAAAGCAACATAGGAAAAAATACAGAAAATTATTGATGCATTAGAAAAGTAATTGTTTCCTGGAAGGTTAGTAAATATTTATAAATAAAACAAATATTTCATACAGTTTTTTTCTTCGCCATTTATTGGAATTCATATTGGTAAAGTCAGTATTACAACAAAAAATACTCTCTTGAAGAGTGATTTTTGAATATGAATTACATGACGAAATTCTGATTATAACAACAAAATTGTATTTGATTACAACAAAGAATATAACTGATTACAACAAAGCAACATAGGGAAAAAATACAGAAAATTATTGATGCATTAGAAAAGTAACTGTTTCCTGGAAGGTACCTATAGTAAAATTAGTAAATATTTATAAATAAAACAAATATTTTAAACAGTTTTTTTCTTCACCATTTATTGGAATTCATATTCGTAAAGTCAGTATTACAACAAAAAATACTCTCTTGAAGAGTGATTTTTGAATATGAAATACATGACTAAATTCTGATTATAACAACAAAATTGTATTTGATTGCAACAAAGAATATAACTGATTACAACAAAGCAACATAGGAAAAAATACAGAAAATTATTGATGCATTAGAAAAGTAACTGTTTCCTGGAAGGTTAGTAAATATTTATAAATAAAACAAATATTTTAAACAGTTTTTTTCTTCGCCATTTATTGGAATTCATATTCGTAAAGTCAGTATTACAACAAAAAATACTCTCTTGAAGAGTGATTTTTGAATATGAAATACATGACTAAATTCTGATTATAACAACAAAATTGTATTTGATTACAACAAAGAATATAACTGATTACAACAAAGCAACATAGGAAAAAATACAGAAAATTATTGATGTATTAGAAAAGTAATTGTTTCCTGGAAGGTTAGTAAATATTTATAAATAAAACAAATATTTCATACAGTTTTTTTCTTCGCCATTTATTGGAATTCATATTGGTAAAGTCAGTATTACAACAAAAAATACTCTCTTGAAGAGTGATTTTTGAATATGAATTACATGACGAAATTCTGATTATAACAACAAAATTGTATTTGATTACAACAAAGAATATAACTGATTACAACAAAGCAACATAGGGAAAAAATACAGAAAATTATTGATGCATTAGAAAAGTAACTGTTTCCTGGAAGGTACCTATAGTAAAATTAGTAAATATTTATAAATAAAACAAATATTTTAAACAGTTTTTTTCTTCACCATTTATTGGAATTCATA